>SRPT01000068.1:0-65507 GCA_018360205.1 Claviceps digitariae
TTTTCTAAAAAAAAAAAAAAAAAAACAACAACAACAAAACAACAACAAAAGAAAATAAAACAAAATAAAACAAAAGAACAAGTCGCACAACAAAAAACTCCAACGGTTCTGTTCTCTTTTGTTTCTCTTTCAACACCAAAGTAGAGTATTCAGAGTTGAAACTTGAGACAGTCGCGTCTCTCGCGGCCCCCTCCCCCCCCCCTCTTCCCTTTCTATTTATTCCCTCGACCATGGCCCGACATACAGAGCTCTTCAAAGTCCACCGCCGACTGCCATCCGATCTCACAGAAGATGGACGATCCATCGACGACGCCTCCAGCCTGCGCGGCCTCTCGCTCTACGAAAAGAAATGCCACCTCGTCAACCGCGAGATCGACCGGCAGGGCATGGGCCGCTACCAGTGGTACATCTGGGTTCTCTGCGGCTTCGGCTACTTTCTAGATCTGCTCTGGGCGCAGGCCTTTGGACTGGTTCTCAGTCCGCTGCAGCAGGAGATGGGTTTCGGAGACGGCCAGTCGGGGAGGATATCCACGAGCTTCAGTGCGGGGCTGACGGCGGGAGCCATGTTCTGGGGGTTGATGTCGGACATTGTCGGTTCGTTGCTTCATGTCGCCTGTTTTCTCTTCTTCTTCCTCTTGTTCTTCTTTTTTACGCTCGTCTCTTGTGCCTCGCAGAAAACACAGAAATGCTGATGAAATAATGCCATTGGCTAGGTCGGCGCTGGGCATTCAACCTTACCTGCCTCTTTACGAGCTCGTTTGGCCTCTGCCTCGGCTTTTCCAACAACTACACGACGTTGTTGGTCATAACCGCCTTTGTTGGCTTTGGCGTCGGCGGAAACATTCCCGTCGACAGCGCGATTCTGCTTGAATTTATTCCACAGGTAAATACATGTACTAATATACCATGAAAGAGGGGGAAAAAGAATAAACCTGTTCAAACCCTCTCTACGTCATGAAAGAATTTTTTGATGGTAATTTTCCTAATATAATTTCTTTTCGTTTTCTTTAGAACCGTCGCTTCCTCGTTGCCTGCCTGTCCGTCTTCCAGCCTCTCGGCGTCGTCGTCTGCAGTGCCATAGCCTTTGGCTTCATCCCCGTCTATTCCTGCTCGCCCAACTTCTCCGAAAAGAACCCCCTCCCGTCCTGTCGGACCGCGGCCGAAGGTGTGCCCTGCTGTGGACGATCCGACAACATGGGCTGGCGGTACCTGCTCTACACGCTGGGGGCGCTCTCCTTCATCGTCTTCTTCTTGCGCTTCGCCGTATTCACGTTCCGCGAAACCCCCAAGTTTCTTCTGTACAAGGGCCAGGATGCCAAGGCCATCCAGGTGATGCAGCACATGGCAGAGGTCAACAAGCAGCAGTGTCGTCTAACGCTGGAGCATCTCCAGGCGCTGGGACGGGATGCAGACTCGGGGGTTGAGGACCTCGCCTCGTCGTCGGACTCGCTCATCCCGCGCCAGAAGAGGGTGTCGATGTTTCAGAAGAACTCGTCCAAGTTTTGGCGCTGGCTGGGGAGGTACAAGATGCTGTTTGGGGGTTTGCAAATGACGCGTCTTACTCTCTTGGTGTGGCTCACCTACATTCTTGACTTTTCAGGATTCACCGTAGCTGGTATGTCGCCTTTTCAACTGCCGCTGCTTCTTTTTTTGTTTCATGCTCATGTTCATTTCTTTTCATTTCTATTTTTCCCATCCTTCTTTTTGTATGCTTACATCTTCCAGGCTTCTACCTCCCCCGCATTCTTGCCCTCAAAAACGGCGCCGCCCACGCCAGCCTCACCTTCACCTACGCCGCCTACATCTTCACCTACGCGCCCGGCATCATCGGCGTTCTCCTCGGCGCCTTTGTCGGCCGCATCCCCGATTTTGGCCGCAAGTGGACCATGGTGCTCTCGTCGGGCCTCATGGGCATGTCCATCATCCTGCTCTCCAAGGCCGACACCATCGCCAAGCGCGAGGGCCTCTTCGCGCTCGAGTACTTCTTCCAGTCCATGTTCAATGCCGTGCTGTACGGCTGGACGCCCGAGGCGTTCCCCGCGCCGGTCCGGGGCACGGCCTGCGGGGTGGCCAGCTTCTGGGGCCGACTGTTCGGCATCGTGAGTCCTCTTATAGCCCAACATCTGTACGGGCAGTCCACCTCCAAGGGGGGCAGTGGTGCCGACGGCCACGGGGATGTCAACGCCGTGCTGTACCTTGCGGGGGGGATGTCACTGGGGTGTGTGCTCACGACGGCGTTGCTGCCGTCGCATTTGATGGAGACGGAGGATGAGCGATCTTGATAATGAGGTGGGAGTTTGATGGGTGTATATACCTAGACTATAGTTTTTTTTTAAACTTCATCTTTTTTTAAACTTTTTTAATTTATTTCATTTTTTTTTTTTGAAAGATTGATCAAGGAAAATAACCTCTTCCTTTCTTTTTGTCACAAAATAAAACCGTTTCAAACGCCTGGTACCGCGAGCTTGGGTCAACCCACGAAAACAAAGTCCAGCGGGAGTGCGTGCGCGGCCGCACAAGGCACAAGGCACACAGACACGACACACAGACGCCGAAACCAGACGCCGCACAGGCAGCTACATACATGCCAGACGCCTCAATGGTCTGGTAGTCTGTGGCTGTAGTGCTGACATGGCGCTTCACCTGTCTTGTTTCTCGTTCCGCTCATATCAGACCAGAACGTTAGGCCGGGACGAGAGACCTCCGAGTCGAGCTGTCTTGGCGGGCTGGAACTACCTCCTTCCTAGCCTAGCAACCACGCCTAGTCGGTTCGACCACTCGGTGAAAGGTAGGTAAGGTAAGTTGGGTGAAGAAATCCAGACTCGTCTGGTCTGGTTCGGCGTCAAAGTCTGCATGTGGCCTGGCCTAGTCCCTGGACTGTCACCACCGCGCCCGCTCGCTCGCTCCCTTGTCTGGCAAACCCGTCGTCGGGAGCGTCGCCGTCGCCAAATTTTGCATCACCACGGTCCGGTGCCAATTCCGGAATCTGGAGTCGAGAACACAGATTGAATGCCGCCGCTCCTACGTTGACCTTCTACGCGGCAAACCTACGTACGGCGTCGGCGCACCGAAGAAGCCTGGCCGTGGCCGTAGCCGTGGCCGTGGCCATGGCTATGTGCACTAGATGGGCCTGGAAGGAAAGAAAAACGACAAGAAGAATAAAAATAAGAAAAAGGGTCCGCTCAAGAATGCCATGCCGAACGCCTGAGTGACAATATGGATATTCACAATGGTCATTGTTTATGAAAAGAAAAAGGGTGAAGAAAAGGGTAAAGAAATTACATTCCCAACACCGGCGACCCCGTATGACAGGGGCTGTCGAACCAGACTCTTGCCTTTCTCAATTCTGGCTGGCCCTGATTCACAATAGCGGTCTCGGATAACCACGGGGTTTTTTTATGTGCGCACATGGTAATTTGCGTGGAGGCTGCTCTGTCTCATCTTCTTCTTTCTCTCCCCGAGCCCCGCGGCCCTGCCCCCCGTTTGCTCATAGTTTTTTGTAACTGTGATTTCCATCTTCATGTCCATCTGGTCTCCTCCACTTGTGGCGCAGAAACCCATGCTTTCTTGTTTCAAGGTGTGAAGCATAATCGCAGGGGTCAGCCAATCGGTTGGTTCATCATGGCCGGAAGCAAGACGTCTGTCTATTGATTTCGGTGCTCGGGGGAGGCTGTTTTTCCATGTGCCAGCTGGGGAACTTTGAGGGGATCTATTGATTTATGGACGGCGTGTGCTGGTGCTTGCATGCACGTCGCACATGCAGTCGGCAATCGGCCGTCTGCAATGATGCGATGCCTCATTGACTGCCGAGGAATCCCTGCCCTCCCCCCCCCCCCCCCCCCCCCCCCCCCGGCTGCGGATCATGGAGCTGCATCCTGGTCCTACATCCTGGCTCTGGGCCCTGACAGTTTTCAATCCGAGAGCCAAGCCGACCAGACCCTCGCTTTCAGGCACAGCATGTCTGGCTTAATGTATATGATTTGATCCCTCAAGAGCCGCCCCCTTTGCATCGTGAGTGTATGTAGGTAGGTATTGGGTATGCATTCATGTTCCCTACCTACTTTGATGTAAGCACCTACGTATGTCATCCGCGGCCCGTGCATTTCCGCGGTCAAAGCACCCAACGTGCAAAGACGTCCAAGACGCTGTCGAGTCCGCACATCTTGGCGCAGGCGAGATGAATCGTGCGGAGTGCAGTCGTATTTTGTGGCGCAAGAGCGTCTTGGGCGAAGAGACAGTCTCTTGAGCTAACTCAGAAAATCAAAGAAAAAAATGAAGCGCCGTCCGCGAAACCGCGCGGGCGTCTCTAGCTTGAAGCATCAAAACGCACCGCCTCCAAATAAGTTAGTTAGGTGCTGGGGGAGTCGACTTGCCTACTGGAAACCTACGGCAGGTACTTCTCCACTACCAGGCTACCGTCTGCTACCGCTGAGTCCGCACGTCCACATCCGGGCGAGTGGGGACTGGGAACTTGCCGGGCCAGTTAAAAAATGAAAATAAAATACTAAAATAAAATAAAATAAAATAAAAACCCTCTCGCGGGAAACGGCGGGCGTTCAGCCTGGCCCACCCCTCTGGTATGATCGGCATCACGGACCAAACGGGGCAAGACCATCTCCGCGTGCGCTCCATGTTCCTTCCCTCCCGAGGGCCCCTGTGGCCACCCACACAACCCGTCTCGAGCCTGCCGTGTGTCGCTCTTGCCTGTTTCTTTGACAGACGTCATGCTTGGTGCTTTTCGGGCCTCTCCTGGGACAGACTCTCGTGATGTTCTTTAGTTTCTCTCTGCTTTTATCGCTCCCTTCTTATCATCCGTTTCTTTTCTCTCTTTTTTCTTTAAGCATTCGACAAATAACCAGGTGACGACAAGGGAGAGAAGGAGGGGCCCGCCGCTAGTTGAACTCTGGTGATGATGGTGGGGCTCCCCGGTGGCCCTGGCTGGTCCAAGGACCCGGGTGGGGGAAAATTGGCCGGATAGGATCTGGGCATCGCATCTCGGTTCTCTGATTCTCCGATTCTCTGCTTCTCCCCCCCTGGCGGGGCCAGCTGACGCTAAAACACACCAAGTCGAAGTGTTTTGCCGAAAACAATTCATCATTGAAACATTTTCAAAGACGGAGGCGCCTCTGTGCGGCGCCCGTTAGTTTGTTAGCTTGTCCGTTGTGAGCCACCACGTCGTCTGGATCTACCGACACCTAAACTATGTAGTTGCCCCCATCAAACCACCCCCCTTCTCCCCGATCCTGTTCGGTTGCCTTGTCAGTCAGTAGTTTAATCATGGCCGTTTGATATATGTATGCCCGCAACCCACCTTCATCTGCTTTGGACTTGTCTCGATGTTTTCCCCGTCATTTATTCCCATCCGACACCATCACAAGAGTTCAACTCGTTCCACCGATGCGATAGCTTCATAACCACCACTCCAGGCTGGCTACAAGACCTCGACCGCAGGACCGCCTTTCTCTTTGCCTATTTGGGACAATCACTTCCCGTCACCGTCAGTCACGATGGCGGATCCTACTGACCTGACGACGTTACCTCAATGTGTCGTGAGTTGGGTCTCCGCCATAATGCAAAGAAAGAAGATGAAAAATATTCTGACACGTTTCCCTTTAGAAAAATTGCCTTCAGCCATTATGCTCTTCTCTCACGGATCTCGCCTGCATTTGCCAGACCAACGTCTTGGACGCGATGAATTCCTGCGTGACAACAAGTTGTTCATTCCCAGAAGGCTTCTGTATGCACCAACTTTTGAACTGCTTTTTCGACACATTTAAGAAAAAAAAAATAGAGAAAAAAGGGGGAATGCTAATCACATATCATTAGACAGCCGCAAATACTCAAGTCTCGCATGCCATATTCCCGCTCGAGACCACGGAGCCAAGCTCAACATCATCACCTGCGTCCTCGGCGTTACCACCGGCTTCTGCATCGTCTCCCGCATTCTTTTCAAAAGATACCTCACATCTAAGCAGCGCCTCGACAAGGACGACTGGACCATCATGAGTGCCATTCCAACCGGCACTACACTTATCGCTCTGGTAGTCATGGGAATCTCCAAGCACGGCATCGGCAACGACATCTGGTCTGTATCCAACGAGGATATAAAGATCTTTAGCAACTTGTTCTTCGCCGTATCCATCCTGTACATGGTTCTCATGACGCAGATCAAGCTCAGTCTCTGCTTCTTCTACCTCAACATCTTTCCTGGCGTCACCATCCGTCGCCTCCTCTGGATGACGGTGTGTTTCCACATTTTGACCGCCATCGCCTTCTCCTCAGTCCTCTTATTTGCCTGCACGCCTTTCCGGTATTCGTGGAATAGGTTCCACTTGGATACTAGGCCCTTGCCTCAGGGTTCCTGTCTGAACCTCAACGCGGCAGGCTGGTCAATGTCAGCTCTGAATGTTGCATCGGATCTGTGGCTCATAGCCATGCCGCTCACGCAGGTTGGCAAATTGAATTTGCACATCAAGAAGAAGATTGGTATTATTTTGATGTTTCTGACGGGCGCACTGTAAGTCATGTTTCCTCATCTCTCTCCTCTGCCTCCTCACTCTTTTTTCCCCATATTGCTTTCCTTGGCTCACCTTGCCAACTTTTTTTTTAGCGTCACCATTATATCCATCTTGCGCCTCAACGCAATGAAGACGTACAACAGTACCACCAATCCCACTTATGATGAATGGAGCCTTGTCTGGTGGTCGGCCATCGAGATCTGCACTGGCTTTATTTGCACGTCGCTGCCGACTATGCGTCTCATCCTAATTCGCATAGCGCCTCGAACATTCGGCAGCGAACGCGTCCAGTCTCAGAACATGGCACGTCTGCCCAAACCAAGGATGGTGCGGCCCCCGCTGTGCTCGGGCCTTACCCTGCCCACCATCAACGACTTCAAGAGTCCGAGTCCGACGCAAAGTACCATTGGCGGGTCATCCACCGACAGCCAGACGGGGTTGTGTGAAGAGTCTGAGTCGGTGGTCGGGTCGGTGGCCGAGTCGGTCGAGTCAGCCAAGTCTCCAGTATGAAAGCGGTGGGAGGGCGAGCGCTGGGCTGGAAGAAGCCCTTGCCATCGCAGATGTACATACATAATCATGTGTTGCTTCAAAATGCGTTGAGGTGACCGAGCTCTTCAAGTCGGCATTTTTCTTACACCAGCCCCATCGGCGATAATTGTCCGAAAATGAAGAACCACGGGAAACACCCTTTCTTATGAACCCATTTTTTTTTTCTTTGAAAGAGGAATGCCTCTGGAAATGACCCTTCCACAAGTTGCACGAGTATACAGCATACCAAAGCCAAGCAATCCGGCGACGAGACGCGTCAACGCGACATGGTCCAGGTAAGATGTGGAAGGGAGGCGGTCACAAGTGTGGTCGACACTGGATTCGCATCAAGACGACGCTTCTTCGAGTGTCGAATGTGACATAACAAGTCACAACGGATATAGTACCCACGGTCATATGATGCCACACCTCAAAAGAGACTGATACAACATACAAGCAACAAAAATACACGTATGAATCCTCCATTGTAGAGAGAAAAGGAGCTTGATCGCGGATGAATGAGTTTTTAATCCATGGCGGGCGCAATCCGGCGTGATTGCTCTTCAGTGTCGATTATTCTTGGAAGAGTTGGCTCAAAACCGCGAGTACTCAACTGATTGCATTAGCGTTTTCATTTGTCAATGGCATCATATTGTCCGTATGTGTAGAGGATTCATTCCTGTGAGCGTGTCGTCTCCAAGTACACATTATTTTCATCATCCCGTGATGCTGTGAGCACATGTATCTCGTTCAGCTTGCTTAGTCTGTCCCCATGTCGATGTATATTCTTCATCATCAACAACTTTGCTATCTCATTCATGTGTCTCAAACGCCTGCAAATTTCCAGACATCCACCAAAGATACATCTCGCACTCGCGTCTCTACAACACCAAACACCCCTCAGGTATCACCCCCCGACGCACAAGAACACGAAGTATGTCCCATAAAGTTTATCCATAGCCCTATTCAAAGTACCTGTATAGCCATTCTTACAGCCCTACGCCCCTGCCTTGTACTTTATGTGGAGAGGGCCTTGCCTCTGTAACTATACACATTTGTATAATAACGTACTAGAGATATCTTGCTAACTTTTCACAAAGAATTAAAGAAAGGTAGTCGAGGGCGCACGTGTAGCTTTCTTGGGAGGAAAGAGATGGACCGTGGTGTTTCTATATTTGCCTATATTATATTCTTTTTACGGTTTTTCATGTATTCTTTATACTTGTTAATGCGTATTCTATTTTAGGTTTTGTACCGTTTATGCATTCCTTTTGTAACTGCTCTATGGCTCCCTTTTGGCTTCCGCGTTACGATCTCTCCGTTCTCTTTTCCCCCTCTATATCGTTGTTTTCATCCTTTACGACCAGTCTCATACCTGTCATAGCAAGCAAGTCATGGGTTAAGGACCTGACATTGAGCAGCCCTTGGCTCCCTCGCGTGGAAATAATTCCAAAGTTACACTCTTTGTTCTCCGTCACGGCCGCAAACGTCATGTGTCCGTCAATACCGGGCGGGCGTTCTGTGCTTGTCAAACGAAGAGAGAAGCGCCGAGTTCTGCATCGTCATGCACAGGTACATATGATCATGGGTATTTCTGCGTTGTGAATTATGTGCCTAACTGCCAGCCAAGTACCGTGGCGGATGGAGGTGGTTCAACGGCGTGTTGGACAGGTATGAAAGGCCAAGTTGGCATGCGAACATGGGGAGCACATTTGTGTTGAGGGAATCTCTGCTGGCTTGGATGGCCATTGGGATGGCTAATATTTATCAACTTTACATTACCATTCGGCAAGGATGTCTTTAGCGGCCCTGGATACTTGGATCATTATCATGTATCAAGGTGGCATTGTCATGAACTCGATGGGTGTGAAGGTGGACCGAGTCATTGAAGCTTGGTAAATAGAAGCAGGAACTGTAGGTTGTACTGCTATTACCATTCTGCTGGATAGATTGTCCTACTGTGCGAGACTGCATGGGTGAATATTAGTCGAGTGAGAACTGAGGCCCAGGTGCCAAGCAGCGAGGTTGCTACAAGGTACATTGTGGTGCCGAGAGGTGCAAATCCCTGGCCTCCATCATATACGCGTATGGAGTCCCCCTTCTGTGCCTTTCTAGTGCTTTCCATCCTGCGGCTAGGCTCAGCGTGCCTCCCTAGCATAGCAGCCTTGGGTATATCCTATCAAGATTTCAATTATAGACAGGCACAGTAATGCAACTATCCCCGCGTGAAGAAGATAGTTTTACAAGAATCTGCATATGCTTGGGAGGGCGCAGCAGTAGCTTGCTTGGCATCCCACTACTCGTTGTCCTCCACCTGAGATATCAAACACTCTAGCAGATGCGGAAGTATCTAGCCCGTAGGAGTAAGAAACGCTTTGCCTGCGGCGATTTGCTGAATGCTAGAAAACAAAAGCCTACATCTCTGTGCCTACCTGAATACAAGTGAGCAGCTCATAAGAGCAGCACCCGGTATGTCTAACGGCCTGCCAACCATGCGGGTAGCTACGGAGATGTAGTCCTGTCGGGACCGAGGAGATGATGCGGATACATCGGGGTAGCCACGAGAATATGGGATTGGTTCTGTAGGTACTACGGCCGTCTGGTCAACTCTACATTCCTGCCCCGAGAGCCGCCCGCACGACGGCCCGGACATAAAATATTGAGGTAGGCCCGACGACGCCGCCTTTCCGGGGCAACAGTGCCATGTCTGGTGTGCTTGTTTGGCGGCGGCGAGGGTTAAGATTCATTTATTTTTAGTAGCATAAGGACCGCGGAAGCAATACAGGAAAGGAAAATTTCGAGTCACTAATATGTAGGTTCTCAGCCCGCAAGTACGAATACAGGACAGGGTACGTAGGGACATTTTTTTCTTGACGGGTACGCCCTTTCCGTTTAAAACAAAAAAATAAAGAAAGAAGAAAAAGATCAAGATCAAGAAGAAATACGGAAAGCAAAAATGAAAACCATGTACAGCACGTTTCATGTCTTGGCAGCCACAAGAGGAGCCCTGACCTCCGAGACTATGTCTCAGAGTAATGTCTCCTCTTTTGCCTTTTTGTCTTTCATCATCTCATCTAAGACACCAAGCCAAATCGTCTCCCTGAACGGACGCCTAGACAACCGAATCGCAGCCTCGTCAGGATCTGCATACACTTTCTGCCCTGTAAAGATCCACGGTGAGGCTATCTGGATGCAGACGGACGTGGTCAAGAAACAGGAAAAGCACCAGGTCTTTTTTTTTCGCCTTCATCTCCCAATGACAAACAAAAAACGATCATGATATCGTCCTTCGCATCATTTAAGCTCACCACCAAACCCTGTACTGTTCCATCTTGTACAAACCCTCATTGATGGCAGCGCAACGACTAACGACGCACCCCCCCCCCCCCCCCCCCCCCCCCCCCCCCCCCCACTCCTTCCCCGCATTTTCGATGCACGCGCGCGTGGGCCAGGCATGCATTCCACGAACGAACGAACGAACGAACGAACGACACAAGGTGCTTGCGCTTGGCGCTCACGCCTGTGGGTGGGTCCTGAGCACTCTCTATGTAAACACCCCCCCATGCCTTGACCGTAGACACCGCGTTCACCAGACAGAAGTCTTCCACGTTCCTGCCTCTTGCAACGTCGGTATCTGAATCCCTCATCCATCACCAACTCCATTCAACATCCGTCCGTCCACCTCTGCGTGCCATTCCACTCCGCCAGCGTAGTATCCGAACCCTCCAAGGTCTGACATCTCTTGCATCTTGCACCCCATGGCAGCCCGCACATGACCAGGGCTGATCGTGGCCACGACCAACAACTCTTCACTCTTACATCTTCTTTCTTTCTTTCCTTTCCTTTCTTTTCTTTTCTTGTTTTTTTGTCTGGTTATGCACCCCGCCCCGCCCCATTGGTCACTTACATGGCCTGTCTATTTTGCCTCCCGCCAGTCTTGTACCACACTGGTCGCGTGCCTGGGTCAACTGACAACCCCATGGGGGCAAGCAAGCCTTGCAGCGGTTGGACAAGAAACGTACCCTGTGTTTCCCTCTTCTCTGGACAGTTCGGTCCGTTATTTTATATATACGCCGGATGGTAGGGTCAATTTTTTCGAATTCCCTAAAAATTTTAGACGGCATTTGGTGTGGGGGTGGGGTGCTCGCACTGTCTTTATGTACGTTTTCTGGTGGGTGATTTTTGGGAGGCGTGATGTGCAGTCCCAGGAGGGGACGGGTCATGCAGCCGTGGCATGCGTCTCAGGGCTGAGATGGCGACGTCTGTCTGGTCGTTGATGTTGTAAGGCAGATGGAGGGGGGGTGTGTCGTTCAAGGCTGGCCGGCCGGGTGGATATCCATGGACCGAACCCGAACGATAGATGGAGGGTGTGAGATGCTTATTTTCTGTTCTTTATTCTACAAGGCAAGAGTTTATCTTGCGTGAGGCACGTGGCTCAACGAGCGGCGCATGCGGCTGCGCATTGTGATGGGAAAACGATTGGGGACGTCCCGCGATAGGCCACCCCCTTCGTTGTGTGTTGTGTGTGGTGGAGGAAGTATGCGAATGGCATCGTGACTGCAGCTATGTTGGATATGCTTGTTATCTGGCGATTCACGGGGACCGTCCTTCTATACTTTCACGTCTTGTGGCTTTGCGGCCCGTGGTCAACAAGGACGATGTGAAAGAAACCGTAGATATTTATATTGTGAAAAAACAGAAGGAAAGAAAAGAAGAGAAAAAGAACCCGGGGAGAAAGGAAAAAGCATAGGCACTCATTGCAGCGGACGTTTACCCTACCAGCAGTGAATACAGTCCCTGTTTCCCCATGACTGCCCCCAAGACAGCAAAAAAAGGAGTTATTCCCATGAACCCCATACATCATGCCCATCATGATTTAAAAAAGAAAACGCATTGACGTCACGGTTAAACACCCGCGGCTGTGCCAACCAATCGAGAGAAACAGCCACGTCTTCCTCCAACAGGCACGAGGATATTACCTCAGCCGGCAGCCTCATCTGCCGTTCCGTCTGTTGGAGACGTCTTTCAAGAGTCCATCCCTGGGGTTCGCGCCGGATCGTCGTCTGCATGGGCCATGCATCTAGATGAAACTCCCGGCCGCATTCCCACTTTCATAAGAAGCCAGCGGCGCTCAAAAAAGGTCCCGCGCCCGGTGTTTGCAGAATGCCCACGAGCTGGATGTACTGCCGAGGAGTAGTAGTTGCGGACAGATGCTCGGGAGACTGAGACGAGGGAGAGAGGCCAGGCACGACGAGCATGCATGATTTTTTTTTATTTTTTCCGCAGCATCATGGCAAATTTACGATAAAAAAAAATTGTAACATGTATCTCTGGAAACTAGGACCTCCTTCTCCCCTGGGTAGGTAAAACTGTTTAGTTGGGACTCGAGCGGTGTGGTTTCGATTGTCAGGGCGGGCGGACGGTAGAAATCACGCCTCCCTAGACCGACAGGGCGGCTAAGTTTCCCAACTGGGTTGACACAATGGGATGAAGTTGAAACACCTTGCTTTTGCGAGTCCACGTCCTGCATGTTTGATGACCTTGCATCACGCGCATTTACTTAGCCTGCGTCATTGTGTCCGAGCCGTTGGGCCCTAGCATGACCTAGGCGAGTCAGTCATGCAACGTCCAGGAGTAACGCCAAGTTAGGAAATAGCAATGGCGAATGCAGAAACGCCGGTAACGAATTAACAGTATCTATAGGAGGGGCCCTTTGAAAATGGACACCGTCTTTTGGCTCAGGCGCGCGAGGCAAGCTTCCATACGCCTCAGGATTGTCTTTTTTTCTGTTTGCGCCAGAACTCTTGAAACTTGGCGACAATGTTTGGGTGCAGTCATTATCTCATGGGACCTTGGTACGATGATATCTTTCCCTTCTTCGCTCTCCTTTTTTTTTTAAAGAAAAAAAAAAGTGTGAGAGTCGACGTCAAGTTAAACACACCCATGGTCAGTATATTGTGCGCTTTGAATTCCCGTTTCGGTTTCCTTACAGCCAAGATAAGGCAGCGACGCAAGGCACACCTTCGCACGACCACATTCGTCGGTCAATGCGCTGGTTCGGCGCCGGTCCCGCAGCCAGCCCGCCCGACCGCGCCTTTGACAAATTGGTGAAAAGACAAGATGACGTCCATGGCAGAAGAGCTGAACAGGTACAGGTTGCGTCGCCACTTGCCAAGGTTGCGCAGGCCAACACGCCAACCAGACCACCTGGAAATGCACTGCACATGTGCCAATCCAGACTGCGGCAATTGGAACGGTTGTAGCACTCCCTATCGTAGCGTCAATATCAGTTCAGTGCAGATCCGTATCAGCCGGGATTCGACCTCATGCGTCGATAATGTCGCAGATGGCATCGAAGCATGCACTGACTTTGTTGGCCGAACATGGGTCGTGGATGGCGGCCACTGGGCGCACGCGGGCCAGAATGCCAGCCCTGGGCCTTGCATTTGGGCCTTGCATCTGCGTCCATTGTCAATCGATCAGGCGAGCATGTCAAACAAAGTTTGCCCAGGTTCGTAACAGAACCGTTATCGATCTGACACTGCTGTCTGCGCTTCCTGAATGAGCTAGGTATTGCTCCCTCACTCGCGTTACCCCGCAGGCATACTTTGACAGGCTGCAGAAACTTTTTCGCTTCTGTTTTTTCCTTCCCTTCAGGTCGGTCTTGTTGCAATTATTATGTTGCAGGTTCGCATCCGCAAATTGCCAAATCCTCCCTTTACTGTGGAAAAGAGGTTTGGTATTATTTGACAGAGTGCCATGGTGTCAAACCAGGTGAATTCGAGAGTCATTATATGTCATATGGAACATGAAAATGCCACCCTCCCCCCTGGCAAGCTGGCCAAGACAAGGGGAGTGCGATGTGCCGAGTTGATGGGCACGACATATACGGAGAAATGGGAATTGCGCCGAAGGGACAAACTCTGGGCCGTGACCGAGGCATTCGGTCACTGCTGGCCGAATTATGTCGCACAAAGCAAAGACCGCATCCCGAGGTGCAACAACGACGGCATCGAATTTTGGGCCAAAAAGTTGGCCGGTTGCGAGCCTTGTTAATGGACTGCGTTACTAGCTGGCGGATGGATCGAGCGTGAGTGAAAGCGCTTGCCCATGTATCGCAGATGGCGTGTTGCGTGGCGATCTCGTGGCCAAGATGATTGTTGCGCGCCGTGTCGCAAATCAAAGTCAAGATGAGAAAAAAAATCAAGGAAGACTGATGGTGCAGACATGTCGCGTAATCGTCCGCGAGAAGGAGAAGCAACCACCAATTTCACGGAGAGACATATTGTGGAAACTTCTGGCTGAAAATAACTCTATCCATGTCTGTTCCTTAACAAGGTTTGTTGGGTCGGTCCTGCCCGTTTTGTGTGTGTAACGTGGTGGTGTGGTGGTGGTGGTAGGTGGTGGTGGTGCTGGGGAGGGGTGTATTTGTGGGGCTGTGGGACTGCCGCAGGCCAATCGAGATTTCACAGACGATTTATTTTCCGGCACATGGACGGAGGGACGGTTCGGCAATTCACCAAGAAAATTGCGCCAGTGGCTTTGTGGCCTGGTGGCCTTGTGGCCTCGTTCGTTCAAGTTCATTATTCCCTGCCTTCTCGACCCTTCGCCCCTTCCTCCTGGAGCCCAAGTGCCAACACCCAACATGTCTTGGCGCACTATGCGATGCGCTCCCATGACTCTCCCTCCGCTGGACGTCGGCCATCACGCGGTCCCGTCAAATGAACTTGAGCTGGCCTGGTCTGCCCGATGGTTTCTCGTCCACGTGCGCTCCATCACTGCCGTCCAGCCTGGGGTCGACCTTGACACCTTGACATCGCGTGGTGCGCACACGACTCTGGCAACGAGGCTGGCCAACAAGGGGCGCATCCAATAAGGGAGCCTGGCGCATTCAAGGGCCGCATCCAAGGGGGTGGCCAAGGGGCGGCCAAGGGACGGCCAAGGGACGGCGATGCATGCAACTTTGTCCCCGCTCCGCTGCTTCCTTCCTCTGTCCCCTTTTCTGCTGCTTCTCCCGGACCCGAGGCTGCCCAATCTCGTCCATGGCCCCGCCTCCATCTCCATCTCGCTGATCTTGTCCCTCCCCCCACCCGCTCGTCAACAGCCAATCACCAGCCTGAATCGCCAGTTGCAGCTCCACCGTCCACCGTCCACGCCTCTCCTCTCCTCTCCTCCCAGCATCTTGTCCCAGCATCTTGTCCATCACATCACGTCCATGCACCGACTAAACAAATCCTCTCTCGAATGGTGCTAGTTGCTAACCTCATGACCTCAGATGTCATGTACCCATCCGTGGCGCCCCCCGCAGCGTTCTTTGTTAGGCCTTGTGCCCTCGTTGGATTCCTGACGGTCCTCTTTTTGAGTCGGTCCGGCCGTTTGTCGCTCTTTTCCCTCCCCTTTCTCTCCTCCTTCTGTCCGTACCAACCCCAGAGTCTCACCTCGTGCAGAGTGAGTGACGCAACATTCTTGCTCCTGTCCCTGCCCTGTCTTGCTTTGTTGTGCCCCGTCTTGCCCTTCTTGAGAAGCTATGTGCCCTGTATGTACATCTGTGACATTCTCTCCTCCCTGGCTCTCTCGCTTCCGCTCACCATGCCGCAGTCCGAAGCTATCCTGAGACTTTAGGCAACTTCAAGCCAGCATCGTACATGGAACCCTAGCCTCCCCGTAAGAACTGAGTCGTAACACGTTTCTTCACACGTCGGATTTGCCAATCGAATCAAGTCGGAAAAGTCGAGCTGCTTGCTACTCGAGTTGATTGGACCATCAATTCACATTCACCACCGCCCCTTCACCTAGTCCTTCTAACCCAAGAGTTGTATGTACATACATACATGACAATGTTGTGCCGTCTTACCTGCAAACCCCTTGTCTATCCGCTGCTCCGATCCTGCTATGCTCGATCATCGTCTGGTTCATGTTTGATGGCCGTGTTTCTTGTTCTTGAAAGGTCTACCTGACTTGTCGGGCTAATTTATGTTCCTAGTCTAGCCGCACAGTCAAGCAGGCAACTGCTCTTGTTTGGCTTCAAGAGTAAGAGCAGCTCGGGTGGGACTGATTTGACCGGCGTGAAAGCAGCGTTGCTACGATTATATCTGGTTCCGTTTAGGGCAACGTCTTGCTTCCTATTTATTTTATTTATTTCATTTTCTTTTATTTATTTTAGGTTTCCCATTCGTCTTTGTTCCTTTTTCTTTTTAGAACTGATAATCTATCAGGCCACCGACGTATTCCCTGCCGCGGCCTCTGCAGCTTACTGTTCATCTGGAGCTTGGCCAATTGGGTGTTGAGTATACCGTGCCATCCACTCAGCTTCTTCACTTGGCAACATCCATCTGTGCTGTTACGTTTCCTTGGTGAAACAAAGACAGCCCGCCCTAGGACACGCAGACACACATACATCTCTCTGGCTACTGGAATTTGCATCCAACTTACAAGATAGAGTAATATCGTGGTCCCCACAACTTTGAGTCGCACTACCGCACGCACACACAGCGCATACACGCGCACGCGCTCACGCACGCACACCCCCCCCCCCCCCCCCCCCCCCCCCCCCCCCCCCCCCCCCTTTTTTTTTATTTCCCCTTTCACTCCATCTGCCAACCTGCTAGCCAGTGATTCAGGTTTGGTGGGAATTAGCAGTATTTTTTTTTTTAATTTGCCTAAAAAAAAAACCGTTTTTGTTGAAACCGCATCACATGTTTGTGCCTATTATAAATACCACGGGGGAGGCCCTCTCCGAGAGCGTGGTTGAGACATCATGGTCGTCAATCTACTCCCCCGGCCTTCAGCAATTCATTTCACGGTTACCAGGTGCCATGAAATTCTTAAAATATGCTTCTGCGACTGTGGTAGCCTTGCTCGGCTCACATGCAGAGGCTGATGCCATATTTTCGCCCGCCAGACCTCCTGCTGTACCTCTGGCTGTGCGATCTCCCTATCTGAATCTGTGGCTCAATGGACAGGAGAACGGGCCTCATGCTATTCTGCCGGGCCGATGGAGCCAGTTCTGGACGTGAGTGCCTCTTTTGAGATTTATTGTCCCGTTTCTTTGGCATTGGCAGAAGAAGGAGAAAAAAAAGTCTCACGCATATTGTTACAGCACTGGAATCCAAGCATGGCAGGGCTTCATCAAGGTTGACGGCAAGGATTACAACTGGATGGGTGCTGCTCCCGGAGCGCCCAACGTTGACCAGTTGAGCATGGACTACACATCTACGAGATCAAACTTCAACATGTCCGTTGCTGGAAAGGTTTCCATGAATATCGAATTTTTATCCCCCGTCTATCCCGAGGATTTGAGGCGCCAATCGATTCCATTCTCTTACCTGAATGTCGCTGTTCAATCTCTTGACGGTGCATCACACAGCGTCCAGCTATACGTCGACGTTTCTGGAGGTGAGAAAATAATACAAGACCTGACTTTAATTCGACAGAGAGCATCCTTGAATGACTAACAAGACGAGATAGAATGGGCCTCGGGTGACACCAATGCTGTCATCCAATGGGAGACTTCTTCCAACTCTGGCATTCGCAGCCACAAGTTCTACAAGCAGAAGCAAAGCGAATTCCAGGAGGATGGTGACAATGCCGCGTGGGGTAACTGGTACTGGTCCACTGCTGATGGACGAGGTGTCAGTTATAAAATTGGTGCCGATAAAGATGTTCGTGGGCAGTTCTTGCAAAAGGGCAGCCTGGACAACGGTGTTGATTCTCAGTTTCGCGCTGTCAGGGACAGGTGGTAAGTCGAGCATATTCTTCCATTGAATGGGACTGTTGACCAAGGCAGGTAGCTAATTCTGTGTGTCGCAAGGCCCGTCTTTGCGCTCTCGCGCGATCTCGGCCACGTCAAAGGCAATGCTGTCTCGACCTTGTTCACAATCGGAGTAGCGCAAAAGAACTCGATTCAATTCACCGGCAAGGCTGATCAGCCCCAAGCCGTTCCCTCGCTTTGGACCTCGTACTTTTCCGAGAAGGATCTGGTGACTTTTTTCTTCAGGGACTACGACGATGCCGTGCATGCCTCCAACCGTTTGGACCTTCGCATTCAAAGGGACTCGGTTGCCGCTGGCGGACAGGACTACGCCACCATGACTACCCTTGTCGTCAGACAGATCTTCGGAGCCTTGGCATACTCGGGCACTTCTGACAACCCGTTGATTTTCCTCAAAGAAATCTCCTCCAACAGTGATATCCAGACCGTCGACGTCATCTTCCCTGCTTTCCCTGTCCTCTTGTACCTAAACCCCAACCTCATCAAATATTTATTGGAACCTCTTTTGATCAATGACCGATACCACTATCCGAACAACTACGCACAGCACGATCTGGGTCGTTTCCCTCGTGCCAACGGATACCCCAAGGGCGATGATGAGGCTATGCCGCTGGAAGAATGCGGCAACATGATCATCATGATGCTGGCTTATGCCCAGAGAAAGAATGACGACAAGTATCTGGCTGACAACTGGGATCTGCTTGTCAAATGGGCTCAATACATGATTGAAGACGCCAAGATTCCAGCTCAGCAGCTGTCGACGGATGACTTTGCAGGCCATCTTGCGTACGTTTTTTTTTTCTCTTGCCTTTGGTTCATATTTTATTTCTCTCCTTCTATGAGCCTTTCTTATCTCCCCCTCGTTCCAAACATTTAAACTGACCTCCCATAGTAATCAGACCAATCTCGCCATCAAGGGCATCATTGCCCTCCAGGCCATGTCCGAAATCGCCACCAAAGCCGGCCACGGCGGCGAAAGCGCAAAGTACGCCCAGTACGCCAAGGAATACCTCGTCTTTTGGACCCAGCACGGCGTCAACCAGGAAGCTGGACACTCCATGCTCCAATACGACAACAAGGACTCGTACGGCCTCCTCTACAACATCTACCCGGACAAAGTCCTGGGCCTCGACTTCATCCCCCAGGAAATCTACGACATGCAAAGCGACTTCTACCTCAAGACGCAGAAGAAGTACGGCGTCATTCTCGACACGCGCAACGTCTGGACCAAGATCGACTGGGAACTGTTTGCCGCTGCCGTCGCCAAACCCGAGACCAAGCACATGTTCATCTCCAAGATTGCCCGGTGGATCAACGAGACGCCCACGTGGCGAGCTCTCACTGATTTGTACGATGCCAATACCGGTGCATACCCGAAAGATCTTCAATTTACAGCCAGACCTGTCATGGGCGGTTTATTCTCGTTATTGGCGCTCGAATAGATAGATACCTTGTGTGTTTTTGTTTTGTCATTTTCCTGCATGTTCTATTTTTCTTTCCTATTTTTTTTTAATATCTGCCATTTACATCTTCGTTGGTAGCATTTTTTTCTTTCATTGTTCCTTTTTGTTCTCATTGCATATCCCTCTTCTGGGGGTCACATCACAGTCTCGCTGCTGCCATTCATGATTGCATATGATGGAATGAAATGTACATAACATGATCCACTTGAACAAATCGGCCGGTCGCTATCTCGACGCGTCACAGAAAAAAACTGCTCTTTCTTTTCCGTATATGTGCATGGTGTCGCTTGTCGTGGTCCCCTCTGTGTCTGGTTATGTTTGATAAAGACGCACCGTTCGTGTGAAAACAAGGCACGGGAATGGAATGCGTTCTTGGTGGTGATGTGTTTGCGGTTGCGTGTCTATTCTGCTGCGTTGTGTCATCACGGCCGATGGATATATACTCCTGAACCACACCAGAAATGACACCCACGTCATCTACCGCAGTATCCCATGACTGTAAAGAGTCCTAGGTAGACACTAACCCAACTCAGTCATCTTCTCCATGGCAGCTCCCTTCCAAACCCTCCAAAGACAAATTCGAGCCAGGACATCCCCGCCGTATCGTTTGTGTAAAGGCACAGCCCAGCGTACACCATGCCAACGCGCAATTAAACAAATCCCCTATTCACGAAGAGCATCTCTAGAATGTGTCCTCAAACTCTTCGGACTCATTGCGAGGAGCCTGTCTGAGAGGCAACTTGGTCAATATCCTTGCATCCTCGGAGGAGCGCTTTCATATGCGTAGCATACAAATATTTTTCAACAAAAAACACTCGCACTGCCTGAGCTTTATAAGGAGCATCAGCATCATTGGTGAGGTTAGTGATTTCGGGGACTCTGGAATTAACACTGGCTTGATTACTTCGATTTAGCAGCCTTGCTGGCTCCGTGCCTGCTCACGAAAGATACAAGCAAAGACAGAAATAACATGATGGTTTCTTCTGGGCATTACGGAATAAAAATACTCCTCCAGAGAACAACACTCGTAAGGGAATGGATCGTGAGGTGACGAGGCAGGCCAGGGACGCCTTTTCCCAGCGTGTTGACGAGAATTCCGCATCATTGCAAGCACATATGTGTATGCCATCACAGCAGTTTACTCCCTCGGAAAGACATGGTCGTTAAATCGAAAGAATTCATTCCCTGGGCGGACTGGTCCTCCGATTCGCCTAGTCCCTGGTGCTCTCGACAAGATTACCGCTTGAGCTAGCGTCCTTACTACGGTGGTTTCTGGTCCGGACAGATAATAGCATGACATTCTCGAAAGGCCATGGCCTGCTGGACCCCCAGAAGAGTTCATCCACAGGCGTGATTTTGGAGCGTGAGGCGGAATGCAATAGGCCGTGACAACACTGCTGCATGTGGCGTTATTGCAACCCGCGAGACCGGTTGCCAGACTACCCAGTGCTGGGTTCCAAGTCCTCGCACATAGCATGGTCTTTACGATTTCGACCGATGGAGAATTGTGCGCCATGAAGCAGTCGATTCGTTTGGACGCTGCCTTGGTTGCCTCTTGATTCGCATTGCCAGCAGTGCCCACAGGGATGGCTTCCGTCCTACCTTCCTTCTTTTTTTTTTCCCTTTCTCTTTCGTTGATGTAGATTCTTTTTAAACTTTTCGTACTCGATTTCACACAAAAGATCAATGGTATGAATACAGAATTGTGCACACGGCAGCAGGGAGCGGATATGTCGTTCACCTTCATCGAGCACAGCATAATAGCACATGTGACAGAGACGAGTTTAAAAACCATGATCGCAAGGCTTATTAGCTATAGGTATAAAAACACAAAAACAAAAACCAATTCCATTGCCTCTTCCAGATGTGTTTCTTTTTTTTTTTCTTTTTTTTTTTTTTTTCCTTTTAACGCCGCAGTGGTATCTTGTTTACTTCATCCCGTACATCAATCCCCCATCATTTTGTCTCTCCACCCTCCATCATCAGCAACCCGCCATTTCTCCTTTTTTTTCCCCCTTTCCCATCCACGCCCCTTCCTCTCCTTGTGGTCGGCCAACCCCTGACCGAAAATAATCCCCTTTCTTTGGTAAAGCTCCCTTCTTAGATGGGACAGTTGTTCTCAGCAAAGGTAGTCTCCACAAGCTTGAACTTCTTCTTCATATCCGCCGTCATTTGCTTGGCGGTGCTCCTGGCCATGGGCGACGCCATCTTGTTGATAATCGTGTCGACCAGCTTGGTGGACAGCGCCATGATGGAGTTGACCTTTTCGCGGGTAGTTCCGCAGGCCCTGGCTGCGCGGACCTCGTCGATGCGCATCTTGAGCATCGTGATCAGCTGCTTGGACTTCCTCTCAAGCACCTTGGTAGGGTTGACCAGGGAGAGAGAGTCGGACAGGCTGAGCGGGTCGCACGTATCGGCGGTGCGCTGCCCCATGTTGATGACCTCGATGAGGCGATCGCTCGTCCTGACGAGGGGGTCGATATCGCCGTCCAAGGTCCTGGTCACTTCGTGGAGGTCGCCCACGGCCTCGGCCATGTCGAGGATGACTTTTCGGACGGGCGTGGTGCGCTTCTCGATGACGAGGGAGTAGGTGCCTGCGATGGCGGCCAAGAAGGTAATGGTGCTGGAGAACTTCATGATGGCGGTTTTCTGCTCTTTCAGGATCTTTGAAACGGGAGGTAAATGGTAGAAGTGAAGGGCCTCTTGGGTTGATGAGGGAGGGGTAAAGAAAAGAAAATGCAACAAAAAGAAAATTGATCCAGTGAAATGAATGTCTGGCTTGGTCCGGGAAGTTTCATCAACGTACACAGAGAAAAAGAGGAAAAAGGAGAAAAGGGGGGGGAAAGACAATCAGCTGGGTCGTGGCCCAGACTTGTATTATATACTCTCGCAGCAGCCCATCAGCTGCCATTTTGTAAAAGCTTTTTCAACACTAGCATCTCCTTCGATGGGTGACCTGTACCGAATATGTTGCCCCGACACACAAAAGTCCCTCGGTAGAGGGCTTTCATGATATTCAAAATGCTACCATTCGCCGAGATTGTTCCTGGTTTTGCCCTCAAAATCAAGCCATCATCCTAGCAAAATGTCCCGGCAAGGAGCCACGGAAACCTTCCTTGATGTGGTCAACTTGTCCAGTGGTTCAGGAGCGTCAGAGAGGACAACAAAGAGCTTTCTCTCCGTATGGCTCTGTGTGCCAGCTCATGAAGTTGCGTTTTTAAGTTTAGCTATCCGCCCAGTGTCGTCTTGAAAATGATTAGCTCGCGTTCAAGGTGAGGGGGGAAAGAGTCTCGGCTTGGATAACATCTTGATGCAGAGATGCGTATGTGTTGCGTGTGAGGGCGTCTTGGAGATTTCGAAAACCAAATTCCATGCAAAGGCCTTGTTGTCATCAGCAGGGCGTCCCACCAAGGCTTATGATATTTCCGGCCCCTCGCCACCAAGCCCGTTCCCAGCAGAGGAATCGTGAAATTCTGAAAATGGAGAAAAGGAGAAGGGAAAGTGTGTGTGTTTCGCTTCCCATC
Organism: Claviceps digitariae; assembly: GCA_018360205.1. NCBI lineage: Eukaryota > Fungi > Ascomycota > Sordariomycetes > Hypocreales > Clavicipitaceae > Claviceps > Claviceps digitariae. The sequence goes on from SRPT01000068.1 coordinate 22,805, forward strand.
TAGTCGTAAAGAACACCCTCCGAGTACAGACACTCATGCCATCAAATGCAGCCATAAGAAGCGCCATGTCATCTAGCGTCTATACGTCCGCATTGGCAAACCTTTTGGTTCCAGACTCGATTCCACAGAAAACAGACGTGGCTTCTTCAAGGAAAGCAAAAGGACTAGATTTCAGCCACGGGCCCACACGGTATATGCGAGCTTTGCTCCTTTCTTTTCTTCTCCTTGTTTTTTTTATTTTTATTTTTATTTTTTTTGTTTCTCCCTGTCTTTTTTTCTTTGTCCTTCTTTTTCTTCTTTTTTCCCAAGCCAATTCTGTATTGTGGACAGCACTCGTATACCGCCGCCTAGTTTAGCCCGTCGGCCAGCTTCGATGGGGAAGCAAAAAAGCCCGCACTTGCCCTTTGGAGTGCAAGTTGTTTGTTGTTGTTTTTACACTCTTTTGCACTCTTTTTCTTTCTTTTTAGACTCGGACGGCTTTTAAGTTCCTTCATGACCTACGCCTCATCCCCTCCCAGACTAGTACGCATCCCTACGAGCCAATCACTATCAACTACTACCTAGCATATTGTCCGCTCCATGTCCTCTGTCCCCTTTCCATCTAGTGTCCGTCAGAGATACAATGGTCTGCTATTTCTCCATGAGGACCTACTTTAAGTACTTAGGTTCATAGGTATTTACATTGGGTCCGTGCAGTACTAACCTTGGGCACCTCTTGATCATCACTGCGAGATGGAGCGGCATGTTGCCCAAAGGGGAAGCGCACCGTAGCGCTTTCCACTTTTAAACGAGGCTAGCTGGAAATGATGTCTATTGTTTTATTGACTAGAACTGGAAAGAAAGCCTCTTGAAGGACTCGAGAGGAGGGTTCGGTATCGCCAGCTGCAGCGGAAGCATATTGTGGCGAGACTTTCATCTACAGGGGCGTCAAGGATGAGCGTCGTGAGGGACCATCGCTAGTGGGCATCTTTGTTGAGATGCCTCAGAAGCAGCAGCAGCAACCAGACACTAGCAGCGAATTTATCTAGCCCCAGCGGGTCCCCCGCTCGCCTTGACTCTATGATGCCGACAAAATCGGGCGCCCATACGGACCTCGCACATAAAGGTCACATCTCAACTTTTCTCTTGTCGTGCCACACAGGAATAAATCATGTAAAAAGTATCGCGGGTGGAAAAAATGAATTCGCTACGCTAACATGGGACGAACCATCGCTGTCCTTCTTTCGGTTGATGTCATTCCGCCTTTTCGTTTGTGTGTGTGTTTTCTGGCAATCCTGCCGTGTTCCTTTCCTGGCCACCTGACCGGCCTGTTCTCCCCTTTGCTGCGTCTTTCTTCTTGCCCCTCTCACTATCGCTGTTCCATGGGAGGCAGAGGAGGCAGGCTTTTGTGCAGTCCTTTGGAAACACTCTTCGGCGGTACAGTTGGCGGTCTCGACTCCCTCGACAGAGGTGAGGGACCTTTCCGATCATAGTCCTTCTTGAGAGGTGGCGCATCCACCAGACTGACCTGGAGGCTTTGAATGCGCATTGGCTTCTGTCCACCCATCACGTGGTGGCTTGGTGACGACCATGATGTTGATTGTATTGTGCTGCTGCCAAACACATTGGGCCACATCCGCACGAGAATCACACGAATGGTCGGAAGACAAGCGCAGATGAGACCAATGTTGATCTCAATCGTCGACCACCACGCCGTATACCATAAATCCCAGGTGGGATTGGATGAGCTGTAAAAGTACACAAGCGACTGCAGCCGCAATATCGACACGATCGTGACACTAGAAGAAGAGAAAAAAAAATGCGTGAGCTTCAGATACATAATGATGTGTGGATATTTTGTCAAGCATGTGCAAATTCGTGTGCATATGCATGGGTGGCATGGGTGGCATAGCATGAATGGCATGATTATAACTTACAACGCGCCCGTTAAGAACATGATGACGGCACCGACCTTTTTCCTCCAGTTCAAGTCCAGCTTTCTCATTTGGTATAATGGTATACCAATGATCCATATGTCAATGACAACGCTCACAGCGCCATTGGTCCAGCCTAGCACATTCATGTTCAAGCACTGTCCGCTCCCTTCTCGTTGCAGGTAACGCAGCCAATAGGCCTGGATGGGGGCGCATTGGAAGACGGTAACCAGGATGCATGCAAAACCCCAGGCTAGGTTGACTGCAAAGGTTGACCAGAGCAAGAGGCGCACCCTTCTATTCGGGAATATCTTGAGGTAGAAACAGATCAAGCTGAGTTTGATGGACGTCATGAGGAAGAGATAAAGGATTTGCTGGACGAAAAAGAAGCGCGCAAACTCGACTAGGTCGGACGGACGGAGGGTCCAGGCATCCTTTCCCAAACCATTATGCGTGAGTCCCGTGGTGTTGAGGATGGTGCAAGGAAGGCCGACTAGGACGGAGATCATAATGACCCAGTCATCCAAGTTTAATTTTTGTTGGTAGCTGAACCACTGTTTGAAGACGAGTCGCATTACGACGATAATGCCAGTCACCACACACAAGGCGATACTGGTGGCATTGTACTCGCCAGACCTGTCTCTTGGTGGCCGACGGCAGAACGTTTCGGTCATGTTGACGGTTTCTACGATTTGTTAGCGTAGTCTTTTATTTTTTCGTCTTCCCCCCGATGTTTAGAGACATAGAATATCTGTAGAGTCTCATAACGTACTTAATTCTTCAGCAAGAGTGCATGAGGACTCAAGGCATCCTTTCACTTGATCCATGAACAGATCATCCGAGCAGACGCATAATATCGTGTTTGCACATTTTCTGGCTGTAATTGACGCATTCACACACGCAGTCTGACGTAACGGTCAAGTTGCATTAGCAAGAGCCTCCTCTACATGTGGTCTCGATCGAGGCACTCACCCCACAGGCCGGTAGATTTGACAAGTACTGGGAGACATTGGTGAAACTGAACGAAGGCGTCGACGATAACGATCTTGTGATTGGTGGTGAAAAGCTGTCTCGTGCCCGACAGCTAGCTGCCAGGCAGCAGGCCAAAAGCAGGCGCGATACCCCAATCTTCATTACTCTCAATGTGCCCCAGGCGAGGACAGGTTTTTCCAGGAAAAGTGATGATTACGACGCGTTTCGGAGTGGCATGAGCGGCGTGTTCGACGGATGGGATGGGTTCGTGGTTCGTGATCGGTTCTCGGATCCCTCTCTCATTAATGTCCCTCTGTGTTTCTGTTGTTGAATTGTCCCTCAATGTGCCCGAACCTGCTCTCACACCTTTTGCTTTTTTTCTTCTTAATCGAGAAGTTTTTGTTTTGTTTTGTTTTGTTCTGTGCTGTTTGGTTTGGTTTGGTTTGGTTTGGTTTTTCTTGCGCTGATACACCAGATGCTGAAGGTGACCAGATGGAGTACGGGTTGGTTATAAAATCCGTGGTGGAAAGCCGCGGCGGGCAGGCAGGCAGAATTGCCGGGGCCCGTAGGACTTAACTACAGGCATGCTGTACTAATTTTCTACAATCTCCCGGAATCGATTGAATCGAGTGTGCCTCGTGTCATGTCCAAACAATGTTTGCATCGCAAGCCCATCGAGCTCGCGAACTGGCCCCCTGACACACGGACACATGGTGAAGGCGAAGGATCCACCGAGACACATTTTCCATACTGAAAGCGGCAAGGCTTGAGAGCATTGACAAAGAGGACCGGCCGACCGGCAGAGAGGCGGGCGGGGGGAGCGACGGAGAGAGCCGACGTTGGGAGAAATGGAGAGAGAAAGAGGGAGGTAGAGCGACGAGCGTTTCCCTCTCACATGTCCAGGCACGCGGTTCCACATGGTGATGCCATCGTTGGCGAGGTCCGTGTTGTTGTTGCTGCGGGCATCCTAGTCCGCCAATTGTCCCGATTGCATGGATGCGCGCTTTAGGAAGTGGACATTGAAATGCAGAGTACTTTGTATCTCGAAGAAAAAAACATTCGACCAACAAAAAAGAATTGTACGGCTAGGAGGATTATGTTGGAAAAAAAAAAGAAGAAAAAGGAAAGGTGGGGGAGGGGTGAAGCGCATTGGTGGGTTGAGTTTCAGTGCGAAACAGCTTCGTCATAAGAGACACGTGACTTTTTTTTTTTCTCTTTCCCTCTTTTTTTAAAATTGCCACACACACACACATGACGTGCAAACAAAAGTGGCTTCAATCTCTTCACGTCCGAGCTCCCACACAAAAAGTCGACTTCTCTCGAACCAACATCCCTTCAACCGTAAATAGCCCGCAGTTGTGGCAGCACAATGGCGCTAGCCGCATCGTTTGAAACGAGCCACATGGCCCATCGGCAACGGGACGCTCCGATGTTGGAACTTCGAGCGCGCGCTAGCACGACCATGACTCGTCTGATCCTAGGCAGGCAGGCAAAGCGCACGTATTCAAACGCATGGGGCACGCAGACGCAAAGCCGTTATCTGTTAGGATTATGAACCATCAAATGGGCTTCCATTGTTCAAGACAACTAGTTGGGCGTGCACGTTTGTGTCCATTTGTTTCGTGGCAGCGTCATCTTCAAGACCCGTCTGTCGCTTTCATTGTTCCACGGATCAATGCGGCGTAGCTTGTGCCTGGCTAGAAAATGGAACAAAACCAGCAGACTTCCCCACAACGGCCTGCCGAAGAAACCGCATTGTCATGCAAATGGTAAAGATTGTACGTACATCAATGCTGACTGCACATGTGAATGACGGTTGCGTCGGGATGCTTCGGAAAATATCACATCATAGTAAACTTGTGACTTGCAAGAAAAGGACCCACACCGGCCCAACCTCGAAACAACGCCAACCCCACGCAGTCATTGTGTGCATTTATTTTGCTGCTTTTGCTGATCTACCGCTACAGTCACAATTCTAACATGTGTTCATTCGCTTCTACTCAGATCGTCAAGTTGTTGCTGTTCTTCAGTCCGAGCAAGCGCCATGACCTTCGCATGTTGTCCCTATAGGGTAGCGCCATCATCCAGACAGGTGACGCTCGAACTTCCTCCCGCCCCTCTCATCGTAAATTCTATATCAACTCTTATAGTCTACATTCTTATATCCCATAGTTACCCCAATGCCCTCACTTACACTTCAACATGGCTAGCTCGTGCAGCCTCTCGAATCTCGGCGTGCCTAGTCCTGTCACTGGATCCCATCCCTCGACAGCATCCCATCCAGCCTGAGGAACAAGAGGAGCCTGTGCGCCGCTGAAACTATATCCTTTACATCCCTCGGATCTGCCAACCGTGATACTGCCGAGAGTTTCTCTCGTTAGCAACACTACTTTGGCTTTTTGCTTCACATCGGACATTGGTGGACGAGGGGGGAACAAGAGTCTTTGAGACGTACTCGGTAAAGGCGCTGCGGGACACCTTGTACAGCCAGGGATTCAGGAATCCCAGTGCGGGCTTTTTTCTCTTCAAGCGGTCATCGTTGATGAGCGCAATCATGGAGGCGAATAGTGGTGCCGAAGCGCTGGAAAATATGCGCCCAACCCGGTGGCATTGTATCAGTATGTGGACGATGGATCACTACCGGAAAAAAAAAAAAAAAAAAAAAAAAAAAAACGAGCGAGAGAGAGAGAAGGACAAGGAGCGATGATTGGGCGAATTTTACCTTGTTCCGCCGCCATTTTCAAGCTTGTCATGATTGAATATGGGATATCCGATTCCCTGCGCGGCTACATCCGGAAATCCCCTGCCCCCACGGTTATAATACTTGGTCCATCTCTCCCCATGTCGACTCAGGTATGTCGTAACAGCCTCTTCCTGCCACGCCGGACGGCTCCAATAGTCCGAAAAGCCGCCCGACGAAAAATTGAGGGCTCGTTCCGGACTTATTCCCTCCGTGGCACCCACCGAAGTGACAAACGGACATGTCGCCGGGAATGTAGGCAGAAAGCGGGTAGCATTGGTGGTGCCGTGACCGGCATTCGACTGGCATGACACGCCGGGACCCGTGTCGCCCGAGGCAACAATGACGGACATGCCCCGAAGGGCAAGCTGGCCAAACATGTGGCATATCCTCTGGGCGTACGGCTTGGGGACGGCCTGTTCGTTGACGCCGTACGAGATGGACATGACTTGGGGCAGCTCCTGGTCTGGCAGATCGAGCATGTAGCTGACGAACTGCAGCCAGGGCTCAATGTACTCGTTTTGGCGATCAGAAATACTGGAGGGGAGGTGCGGGGAGAAGAGACAATACAATCAAGACGTGGCAGACGTGTCAGACAGACTTGGAAACATATTTCACCTCATGATGATGAGAAGAAGCACAATCTACGAAAAAGACGGAAACCCACACACCGGTCACTTACTCCAAATCAGGGTCAAAGTCGTGGTCTTCCCCGCCGGTCGAGTAAAACCGCACAGGAACCTGGTAGGCCATGGCCACTGCAATCTGCATGTCCAGATTGGCCTCGCCACTGGGGTAGTTTGGGCCCTGGGGATTCGTCGCGTTGTTGATGAGCGCAACGGTAAAGTTGGCGGCGCCCTTGGCGTACGGTGCGTAGGTGTCGATGTACTTGCTCAACTGACTGTACTGTGCGGTTTGCTTGATGCAGGTTTAGTCGATGAGCAGCATCGCTTCTAGCATCCCTTTCCTTTGGACACGAACTACTCAACAAGCCCCTATTTGATTTACGGGGAAGCGAAGCAACGGCAAAGAAAAACAAGTTTATGACAAAGTACAACAACTCACCTTGTTAAAACCGACTACACCCAGCAGGGAGCGAGGGTCGGGTCGGGCAACATGGCTCTTCATGCCGTATAGTCTACGCAGACAGGCAGGGGTGTTGGAGGTGGCGCAAGTGTCCTTGTCCTTCTGCTGCTGCTGCTTGGCTGTCTGTGTCTGTGGCTGGAGATCTGCATACTGCATATCATGTCGCACGTCTAGACCTGGACGGTGGCTGGCCGTGTCGAAAAAGGTGGTGGGCTGGATGGCGGCGATATGCAGCCGCAGATGGGCAGGCACAGAGTAGGCGAGCGTCCCGACGATTGCGCGGCCGCCTCCATGTCGCGCAAAGATGCTGTACTTGGTCTCCAAAAGCGCCTCCGCATCGCGCACCCTCACAGTCGCTTCCAGAACGTGTCCCCGGTGTCGCACCTGGTCTTCTGGAACCGCTGCAGACGACAGCCAGCGTTGCACAGACTCAACCGCCTCGGGCCGCGGGCGGAGCAGAGCCCGCGCCTCGTCACGCGACAAATGCTGGCCGTAGCGGCGGTGGTCCGGATCCGAGATCTGGTGCAGCTCCCGCTCAAGCTGGCGCTGAAGCTGGTCATGGCCGGCCGAGGATTCCAGCGCAATGGAAAGCCGGATGGTGTGGTCGCCGGGCGCGGGTCCCAGGACTGTCCAGCCGCGCGGCACGTCGATCAAACGTTCCACCACGACGCGCGGTGACGATGTGGTGGTGGTGGTGGTGGTGGTGGTGGTGGTCAGAGAGAGCGCTTGCTGGCTCCCCGGGAGGCAGAGCAGGCAAACTGTAAGTTTTCTCATCATCACCATCAAACAACCGATGCGGAGTCAGTCGTCTCTTTTCTGCACACAGCGAGTATCTCGGACGGTCTTATTGTTTGTCAGCAGGACAGAAAGCATAGAAGAAGCTGCAAGCCTGTTCCGCTGGACTTTTCATCTTCGCACTCCGTTCTCCTGCACCTCTTTATAAAATACACATGCACACGCAAGTCGTCTGTGTTTTGTTCTTGTATGGTAATGTATTGTATTGTACTTTTTCGTTTTCCTCGTCAAAAGTCCCTTGTTCCCCAGCAACAAGGCTATCTGCAGCGGCTGAAGCCAATGTCTCCGGCCTCAGCTCGTACAAAGTCCGACGTTCCACAAGGCAATACAAGACCCTGACCGCGAAACGCGTTTGTTCCCCGCACAGAACAATACCAAGGCTGGCATCCGATAGGTGGTCCAAGCCTCGTGTAACGGGCGTTGAGGGCGTGAAGTCGATCATGATGGCAGGAAATGTACACGAGGGGGCCAACGACGAGGAAGCAAGAAGGATGAAACGAACAGCAAAGAGGAAAAAAGAGCAAGAAAGATGAAAGAGAAAAAGATGAAAAGAAAAAAAAGAACGACCAACATAGACAGGAAGACCACAAAACCCACCCGATGAGCATAACCCCCAACGCTGAACGAAATGGTTGGTCACATGAACAAATCAGACCATGTGAATCTGCACATGGCCGCACCATGAAATCGAATGTTGTCGTTGCGTCGAGTGTTCTGGACCGTTGGCATCGGACGCCACTGACGTGGGCTCCCGCTGAGGTGGGCTCCCCATGATGTATGTGGTGGCAGCGGAAGGCAAAAAGAAGCCCAGGGAGTGGGATTTGAGATTTGAGACCATCATGGCCTTGGAAACGGGTGAGGATGACGAGCGAGATACATACAATGTACATACATGTGTATGTACATACATACAGTGGGATGAACATAGTTTCTGACCCCCTAGGGGTATCGTAGCCCCCACAAACACGGTCAACGCGTACAAGGATCAACCGGAAAAAATGCCCTCGGTACATCTTGGGGGTCAGAAACTATGTTCATCCCACTGTATGTCCATGGCAGGGACGCGCCACTATTGGGTTGCTGACATTGGCGTGGGGAGATGGGAGGGTTTGTTGAGAGAATATGTTGATATGGACGAGGTGTATATTTTTTTTTTCAACTTTTTTTTTTAAAAAAAAAAAAGACGGAGAAAGAAAAGAACTTTTGCTTTGGGGGATGATTCACACACGCGCGGCGTCTCTTCTCCCGTGTTGAGAGCATCGAGATTGAGACCAACCAAGACCAAAAGGCCAAAGAGGTGAGGTTGACGACGAGGATCCACATGCGTATCGTATCTCCCACGGGGTCCATGGCCCACGGCCCACGTCCACGGTCCACAGACCAGGGCTGGTCATTTCGGTTCCTGCCCATGGCCTGCCTGAGCCCGGCCTGGCATGCAGTGAATGTGAATTGGAATAATACGGCCCGCAAAGGTGGAAATTTCGGGGTTCAAATTCCTCCGTGCTGGCTGGTTGGCTGGCTGGCTGGCTGGGGCTAGACGCGGCGAGTGGGCCGCCATAAGCCGCACGCACGTACAATAAGCGGCGAGTGGGGCTGTGGCAGGGAGAGCCGCTGTAGCGCAGGACTGGTTGGTTTGTTTGCCCCACAGCCTTGGTGCGGCAGCAATCAAGCAAGCAAGCAAGCAGGGCGAGCAGGTGGACGCTGAACGTGCAGAGTGACAATCAGAGATGTCATCTTGAAGCGATGAAAAAGAAGAAGAAAAAGAAAAAAATAATAATTATTCTTAAAAAAAAAAAAAAAAAAAAAAAAACCATGCGTGCTAGATTATGAGAGGCAGCGCATGTCGCAGAACGGGGGGCCGCGGGGCCTGTCACTGCCACTGCCACCGCGACTACGAGTACGACCCTACGTCACACACAATGGCAGGGTGACAAAACAAACAGAACCCTTTGGATAAAAATAAACGAACGCAAAAGAAAAAAAAAAGAAACAAATAAACCAGTGCCCACGCTAGCGCCGCCGCACGGCAATGGAGCAGCCAGTTGCCACGCCGTTTCTTCTAGAGTTCAACCAACCGGTCTGAGTGAGTGCGCGAGTGAGTGGCTGCGGCAGGGCGGCCTGTCCAATCGGTGAGACGGACGACGTCGCATCCAGCATGTATCTTGGGGTCTCGGGGCAGACTATTTTTTTTTTTTTACTTTTCTTTTTTACTTCTTACTTTTTTAGTCAGGGGCACGGCGGAAAGGGGGGAGGCCAGAACACCGGGTACCAAGTTCAAGTGTCTCGGCATGTATGTACTTAATGTATACTTTATGTATATGCAGCACGTGCGGAGAGGCAAAGAGCTCTCAGACGGGTCACCGAGCAGTGGGTGTCGCATACCGGACTGCTTTGGGAAAGAAAAGAAATAATAATTACAATAATAATAGCAATGATAATAAAACAGAGAGAGAGAAAGATGGAGAGCAAGAAACATGTTCATCGCATAGAATGCCCAAAAGCGTAGGAGCCAAAACATCTGCACCTGCATCTTGCATGCACAATCGCGGCCTTGTTGGCCCCTTTTCCGTTGCACAAGCTGCCACGCGGCTACCTATGCCTATGCGCATACTGTACATACATGTGTACATACATGCAGAAGCATGTTATTTTTTTTTTATTTACTTCCCTGCTACCCTTGCTGCACCATCTTTGCCACTACCACGCGACGACCCCTTATCTTTTCTTTTCCCTTCCGTTCCTTTCTTTTTCTATTTCCTTTCTTTTTCCTTTTCTTTTTCCTTTCCTTTCTTTTTTTCCGAACCCCCTCCCGGTAACGTCGTGCGTCGTCCTTGGTATTGCTGTGCTTACTCCTGATTGACTGGGCTGCTTTCTCGGCCTTATCACAAGACAGCCCAGACAACAACAAAAAAAAAACCACATCATCATGCAATGACATCTTGTTCCAGCAAAAAGGTCATTGTCAGGCCACGAAACCGCTGTACACATCTGGCTTTTTGCGTCAGCATCGGCTTTTCCTGCCATGTTTTGCTTTTTTTCTTCTTCTTCTTTACTTTGTCTCTTCCTTGGTTTTTGTTTTAGGTTTTGGTTCTTTTTGGCTATTGATTGTGCCGACGGAAATATGCATCTACATAGCTCCTGCACATGCAACGCAAAACACATCTCTCTCTCTCTCTCTGTGTATGTGCATTTGTCTCTCCCTCGCTTGCTTCCGGCCCCGCCTGTCCACCCCCCCTTTTTTTATTTCCCCCTTTGGACTTTTATACAGGACCGGGTCGACGATCTGTGGCGTAAAATGAGATGGCCAATTCATTTCTAGTCTCTTCTCTCATGCCGCCCTTGTGTGTCTTGCGTATCCTGGGTGTCCTGCGGGAGCTCTCCGCTTTGCCTAGTAATTAGCGTATCTCATGTCCGCGTCGAGTTTCTCCTGCCCCAACCCCCCACCACCACCACGCTCCAGACAAAGCAAAATGCATCGTAAAAAAAAACAAAAAAAAAAAAAACAAGAATTCGTGAACATCGTCTGATTAGTGCAAGACATGTTGCCGCCCTTGCTGGACCAGGAGGTGAAGCCCCCGTCTCAGGGTGTTCATTTCCCGGTTTTGCTCCCAGGCAGCCACGCCGCCGAAGCAGCCGGCCGAGTCTTGGAGAAAAAAGAAAAGACGAAAAAAAAAAAAAAAAGTAAAGAGGCAAATAAAAAACTTGGATGCTGAAATCAATGTTATATAAGAGGTCCCGTCGAACCAGTTCATCATCCAAAAAAATCCATCAGCTCATCATCTCACTTCACTCTTCCACTTCCTTCTCATCACAAGCTTCTTATTCTCTCTCTCTCATCTTCCAACTTACACACCAACCACCACCCCAACCATCACCATGCAGTCCATCTTCGTCTCCATCATCGCCATGGCCGGCGTTGCCTTTGCCGCCCCCGCCGAAGTCGAGGCTCGCACCGGCTCCCTCTGCCCCAGCCTGCTCTACAGCAACCCCCAGTGCTGCAACCCCAACGTCCTCAATGTTCTTGACCTCGACTGCAAGGAGGGTACGTGTTGAGTCCAAATTCGCACAAATAAACCCAAACAAGACAAAAATCATGGCTTTTTACTAACAGCTTTTTCCCAGTCCCCAACGCCTGGAACTTCAAGGGCTCCTGCGCCAGCATCGGCAAGGCCGCCCAGTGCTGCACTATTCCCGTCGCCGGACAGGGCGTCCTCTGCAAGGACGCCCTCGTATAAACGGGCAACTTCATCTTCTCTTTCCACCTCGACTCGACCCTATTCCATGAATAACATGTTGCCCCAACACGCGCTTTCTTCTTTTTTTCAGCCCAAAAAAAAAGGGGGGGAGGGACGGAAAACCGACCCAAACTGTCGTCAATCTCGAATATACGTTACCCGGATCAAAAAGTACATATGGACATACAACATACGACATACAGTATACATGAGAGCTTGAGACAACCTTTTTTTTTCTCCCGTTTTTTTTTCCTTTTTTAAAAAAAAGGGGGGGAAATATGTTTATGATTTTTATTCTTCTCTAGAACATTCATTTAAATAATCCTTTTTAAATACATTACATATTCATGGACATTTGACTCTTTCGATAAAAACGTTGCTTTCAATCTTTTCAATGCATGAGATGTTCATGATAGTGTTTTTTTTTTGTTTTCTTTTTTTACAGGCATGGCTTCATCTTGTGAATGGTCTGGTGAAGGATCCTTTTCATAGTGGAGGCTATGTTGTGCGCGGCTGCATATGCATCTTGGGACCAGCATCAAAGATGTGTATGTCATGAACTTGTATCTCAAATATCCCAAATGTAAGACGGGCCACCGCTCGGTCTCCTGCCAAAGAGCGCAGTTGATGCAGAGTCAAGACCCCAAGTAAACCCGCCGTTGTATCTACATCTACTCCATGTAATCTAATCGGCGTGGGCCTCTCCAATGCCACACAACCATCGTGGCATGACGATGCTTCTCGGCCATTTACACCATCGTGGGGACCTTTCAACGGTGCAAACTGCTGACCACGGTCCTTACTCCCACTCTACAATGTAAGATGTGCGCCATGGCACCATGTCCAAATCGGTGCACGCGGCATGTAGCCGAGCTGCATCAATGTCTCTCTGCAGGACCAAAAGATAAAAGGCCTAGACTCGTTTCCTCGTAAGATGATGCAGAGAAAGACATGCATGCAGTGCGTCTCCCTGCTGGCCATCTGCCCACATTGTGCATGCATTTGAACAAAAAAAAAAAAGGCAAAAAAAGGGGGGATTAAACAGAAAAGTGCATGTCGAGCGGCATGGGAATGTTGCTGTGCAGGAACCCATCTTGTGATTGTCCATGGCATGATTGCCATGCAAAGGAGGTGTCTCGGATTCATGTCATCGAGATTCGACATGACGGTGACTGATAATGACTGGGGTGGTTTAGAACCAGACCGCTTCATTCTGCCCCTCCCGACGTGCCGCGCCGACGTGCCGACGCACCGACCACACACCAGACGTTTTCCTCACCGCCCGGGCCAGCTCAACGTCAGGACCTTTCTTCTACCTTCTACACTCACTGATTCTTCTTGCCTTTCTTGTTTCCTCTTTATCGCATGGCTCAGATGTCTTCTTTTCAGTATCATCTCTACCACGACACACGTGGTGCATTGTGTGGATTTCTTCTTTATGCGGCTGGCCTTCTTCCTCTGCAATTTTGCACACCCGTCCAGCCCTTTTGTGTCCTTGGCTGAAGACTCCCGGGGCCTGGGAACCATGGCATTCCACGAGATTGAACAATGACACGTGACGCCGGGTGCCCTTGCAGCGTTGTTTTGGGTGTATTGCTGCGTTGGTCTTGGCCGTGAAGAAGGGTTTCTTTGAAAAAATAAAAAAAAATCTATGCTTTCACGCGTGGCCCTGTTGGAGAGAGAAAAAGTGTATGTGGCTTACGCGCGCAGCCCAGCCCGGCCTCTTCTAAAAGGTAGACTTTTCAATTTGGGAATAACTTCAGCTGTTTCGTGGTACCCTGCTTACTCCCCATGATGATGTGCAGCCGTAGCAGTGTTTGTTCTATTTATCTTTTTTTTTTTTTTGCGTGAACGTGATGAAATGCAAACGATCTTCATTGCTTTGTGCCATCAGATACGGTCCGCCCCACTCAAGCTCCAACCTCACCTCACTTTTGCTCACCTCACCACCTCAAAAAACCCATCCATCACCATCAACAACACCATCCCCAGTGACCAGGTTTCAACGCCACCTCCCCACCATGTCCGCCCAATCCTCCCTCCTCGACCCCTCCATCTTCACCTCCCTCGAGTCCAAAATCGAAGAAGAAGCCCTCGTCCGCGACACCCTCACCCAGATTGTGCAAAAGCTCGAACGGAGCGTCGCCTCAGCACAGGGCCTGCTCTCGCGCGTCCACTCCACGCCCCGCACCCGCTGTACGAGCTGCCCTTAGAACCCTTTTTTTTATCGTACCTCATGACCCTGACACCAAGGCTGACTTGAATTTGAATTTGCATTCCTGCTCCTAGATCCCGCGCTGCTGGAGCAGGTTGAGAAGGCCGTCCGGGAACAAGTCGTGGTGGTGCAGGAGCTGAACGAAGTGGCTTCCAAGCATCCCTACTACAAGTACGTGTGATGGCCCATCTAGTCACCTTCTGTCTCTCTGTGTCTCTCTTTCCTCTCTTTTCTATTATTTATTTCTTTTGTCTTTCTTTCGTCTTTCTTTCGTCTTTCTTTCGTCTTTCTTTCGTCTTTCTTTCGTCTTTCTTTTGTCTTTCTTTTATCTTTCTTTTGTCTTTCTTTCGTCTTTCTTTTGTCTTTCTTTCGTCTTTCTTTTGTCTTTCTTTTGTCTTTCTTTCGTCTTTCTTTTGTCTTTCTTTTGTCTTTCTTTCGTCTTTCTTTTGTCTTTCTTTCGTCTTTCTTTCGTCTTTCTTTCGTCTTTCTTTCGTCTTTCTTTCTTTTTTGAAAAGGAGGGAAACTGGTAAAACTGGTGACGGACCAACTTCTCACAAACATTTCAAGATACAACGCAAAATGGGCACGCAGTGTGCAAAACGCTATTGGCACGACCCTCTTCTGCGCCTGGCTCGGTGGTTTCGCGCCCGAGGGCAAGACAGCTGAACTCGGCCGCTTGCTCACGTTGGAGGAAGTGGGGGATGTTTTCTCAGGTACGTAATACATCACGGAACTTTTATTTTATTCTTACTTGAATCATTTTTTTTTCTCGTTGGGGTACATGTATATATCCACTTTAAGCTCCTTTTGTTGTTCAGTCTCACTCCCCAAAGAACTCTACACACAAAACACCCTCGTCTTGTTCTTTCTCCTCCCTGTCACTCAAAATTATCCACTTCCATCCTTCCATCCTTCCATCCACCCCATAACACCCCCCAACCACAAAACTAACTTGCCCCAGTCCCTACCAACCTCAAAGACCGCGACGCCTTCCACCTCACCATAGAAGAATACCTCCTCTCCCTCACAGACCTCACCCCCGAGCTAGCCCGCCTGGCCACCAACGCCGTCACCCTCGGCGACTTTGACCTCCCCATGACCATCAGCGCCTTCATCAAGGACATCTTCGCGGGCTTCCAGCTGCTGAATCTCAAAAACGACATTCTGAGGAAACGCGCCGACGCTGTCAAGTATGACGTCAAGAAGGTCGAGGACGTGGTCTATGATTTGAGCTTGCGGGGATTGGTGACCCGGCCGGCGGGGCCGGGAGCCGTGGATACGGATATGAAGACGGGAGAGTGAGGGGCGTGGAGAGCCATGGCTATGGATGAAGGGACGGCCTTCTAGGGTGTAATTGCTGAGGTGAGATGATGTTGGGCAGGAAATAGGGGACAGAGACTTTTGCCCATGTATCGGAAATGGAGGCCAAGTAGATAGGGTCAAGACCTAGCGCCTGCTTGCTTGCTCTCCACCATCGCGCTCAATGCTGCCAGGCGTTGGCCATGCCACCAAACATTGCATAGATTGAGGATCGGAACATTCACAGACAGACAGACAGATAGAGAGAGAGAGAGAGAGAGAGAGAACAAAAGCAAATCTTATTTACGAGCACAGGTGTCATGCAAAGGCTTATGCTATTGTACACGCCTCGCTTTCTTCCATCTAAATGCCATCAAATACCTATGCTTTCATCTCAGACACTTCCTTTGCTCCAAAAGCTCCGATGCCAAATGAATGCAAAAACTGCAAACTTGTCAAAACCTCTTGCCAAACGCCATATGCTAGAATACACCCCTCTCTGTTTCCCTCTTCTCCCCCTTCGCCTGTGCCTCTTTACTCTATCTGTTTCTGTGTTACTCGTTCATGTTGCAATGTGAAAAACAGCCTCAGCGTCTTATGTCGGTTCAGTCATGTCTAAAAGTACACTTGTCGCCTCGCGCACATTTTCCTTGTTGCCAGAATGTACACGCCTTCGTTCCAATCAACGCCTTGTTTGCTGGTTTGTGGGGTGGCAGCGTGGCCTTTTTTTTACGGCCATCCTTGCCATCTCTTTCTCTGTAATCTCCACGATCCCAGTCGCGGTCTCTGTCGCGGTCTCGTTCACGGTCCCGGTCAAGAGACTGCGAGGTTGCCGCCACTGGCGCCGACGGTGGCGGTGGTGGTGGCGGCGGAGGAGGCTGCCCTTGTTGGCCTTGGGTCATTTGTGTCAGCAGCAGCAGTTGCTGGTATGAAGGATCGTTAGGGTGCAGGTTGCTCAAGGCATTCATGTTTGCGCCGTGGGAGGTCTGCTGCTGCTGCTGCTGCTGCTGAGGCTGGTTGATGGCAGCCAAGATGGACTGCAGCTGGGTATCGGGAATCTGGCCTGGCTGACCGAGGTGGCCTTCAGCCAAAACTGGTGGCTGCGGTGTCTGACCACCTGTCATTTGTTGAAGAAGTGCCAGGTATGGTGCATAGGTCTGTTGCTGCTGCTGGTAATAGGCATTCCAGTCCTGTTGCTGCTGGCCTTGACCCGCCGCCTGCCCGCCGCCACTACCAGGAGCAGTAGCAGTAGCAGCCGCCACCATTCTCAACGCGTTCGCCTCAGCTTCAGCACGAGCACGGTCTTCGTCCAGCTTCCGTTGTTTCGTTGCCACCTCCTTGTTATAGCCGAGCCACCATTCACGCACCCGTTCTTCGTCGTGAGCTAACCAATCTGGAGGACTGGTAGCAGGGTATGGGTTCGGGGCCAGAAGTCTGGCAACGGATTCAATATGATTGCCTATCATTTGTAGATTCTTGTCACCGTAATGATAAGAACGAGCCGGGTCCAGCAGAATAGGATTCGGGTCACGCCAAGTTCTTATTTTGTCAGCTTGAAGACAAGCCAAGACTTGCTCTTCGCCCGAAGGGCCGACACCAAATGGAAATCTGTGGTGCGCGAATTGGTCCTGCGACGGCGATGGATACGATGATGATGCAGCTGCTGCAACCTGGTGGGAGTTGTTGGAGTGGTTAGGTGCTGCTTTCAGTCGACCGAGAATTGAGTCGAGCTTGGTTGAAGGATTATTCTTTGCCTCGATCCTTCCCAATGCTGTCGAAAGTGCCCGGTCCACGCCCATATTCTGTTCCTCTCTCCATCGCAGCTGCAACTCCTCAAATTTGGCATCATCCGTTGGAACGTAACCAGCCTTGGATTTGCCTGTCTGCCTAGCTGCCTGTTCCGGTGGAGGCGATTTGGGACTCGCAGGAATGTCGTCCACGGCAGTGTAGATAGCCATGAGTTCCCGCTGCTCACGTTCCGCCATCAGTCTCTGCTCTTCGGTGGAAAATGTGACGTTGCCGCCTCGAGTGACGTAGCTCTTATTCCTGATATCAGCCGGCAAATGGGAAAAATCAATAGCGTTGGGAGTGAACCAGGGCTGGTACGGAATATCGTCGTCGTCATCGTCGTCATCCACGTTGGCACGTTGCTTCAAGACCATTCCCTCGGATCGGTCATCTGCGGCGTCACGTAGCATGTTGACATCACGGCCCTCGTCCTCTCCGTCGTCCTTCTGGAATATCTTGACTTGAACAAGCTCTTCTTCGGGCTTCCAACTCACGCGGAGCTTCCTCCTTGCTTCTTTGCGCAGGCGTTTGGCTCTCTGCACTGGAGTTTCGGAACTGTCAGACGCCTTGGATTCTTTTGATGCCGCGGAAACTGCCTCCGGCTTTTTGGAATTGATAGAGTCGAGCAACGAGGCAATGCCGGAAAGCGCGCTACTTGACGAACTCGACGACGACGACTTGGATGGCGCGACCTTGCCTTCTGATGATGACCTGATTGGCGCGGTGAACTTTTTGGGCTCGACTTTACCCTTGTCGTCAATCGAGGCATTAGCAATATCGACTCCAACGGATTCGGCCTTTGGCATAGGCTTGGCAGGAGGTCGCGTTTTTCCAGGTAGCACAGAAGACGCTACTGGCTTTGCTGTAGGACCAGGCTTCGTTGTTGACTGCGAGGAAATCTTGGGCTGAGCCAGCTTCTTACTCAAAGAACTAGAGCCCGCCTCGACAGCAATTTTCTTTACCGTCCGTGTGTCGGTATCTTCTTCTCGACCACGTTTCGCTGAAGCAGTGCCGTCTGATGATGATGTCTGCTTGACTCCAGACTTGGCCCGACCCGACGCTGACGTTCCGGTGTACCCTGTCGCTGTATCGGATTCAGTAGCCTTCTGGAACTTCTTGATCTTCGCTGTGATTTCTCGAACGAGATCTTTGACCTCATCATCACCCTTATCCTCAAACCTTTTTCGAACTGTATCGAAATTGGTCGTCTCAACTATTTTCTTCGTTATTCGAAAATGCGTGAATAGCTCGAGCACAATTTTGGGGAGCTTTCCAGAAAAGTCACTGGCTTTGATCGAGGCAATGAGCGAGTTAACCAAGCTAAGAATCAACTTTTGGTGTCCGCCCAAGTTGTCTAGGACCGCGTCATCAGCGTGTTCAAGGGTAGCATCCAATGCTCGATAGAGAGCCTCCTTCTTCTGCTCGGCATCATTCTTCTTCTTCGCAATAACATCGCCAGACTGCTTATTCTTGACGGCCTGATCGAGATCAAGTTTACTTCGGTTCATTTCTGTCCGCAGTTTGATGAGAAAGTCCCCAGCTTGCTGCACACGCCCTGCTATTAGAGAACTTGTCCGCGGAGTGGCTTGATCAACGTGGACAAACTCGATGGCGTCCCATGCAGCAGCCTCGACGGGGTCTGTGGGACGGATAGCAGGGCGAGCCTTGACAAACTCTTGTTAGCCAAGACGATACAGTGGCATATACGGGCAGTCCAAAGTCACTCACGGGCTTGTGGCGCTCGTCCTCGAGCGATTTCTTGGCCTTCTTTTCGGCCTTGTTCTTGGAGGCTTCGTCAGATTTCAATTGTTCTTTCAAGGCATCTGCAGCAAATTAGAATTTATGTTAATTATATTCATATTGTTCATGTTCATGTTGATTTTATTTTCTGGGGGGTGGTGGACGTTGCAAGGCTACTCCAGTCACAACTTACGGGGATATTCAGTATACTTTGGCTGTCGCTTGCCCAAGGTCCTCATAGATTGGTCGTACTCATCCAGTAGTATTTTGGCCTCTTCTCGTCTCTCATCGAAGCCACTCTTTTCCAAGGAGGGGCGATACTTGCTGGTGAATCGACCTTGAACTTCACACGGCAGTGCATAGCCCAGCTCAGGCACAATCGGCTGCCCGCTACGAGGGGGAAGAGCAACCAAAGGGGCCAACTTGTCATAGCTTTTGGGTGCTGTGGAAGCCGACAGGATTAGATTAAGACGAACGCAAAAGAGGAAAAAAGGGGGAAAAGAAGGACAGTAGAAAGCGCTTTTACCTGGAAGCTTCAAGGTGCCCTCATAAAGTAAATGAGGTAGTCCTTTAATTGATGGGTATTTTGCCTGAGCTGCCTTATTGCGCTTTTTGAAGTTGGCAATCAGCCTTGCCTCTTCCACAGACGGCACAGGGACGGGCAGAGTGTCTACATCTTCGAATTTTTTGGCAGATAAATCGAGGGGCAGGTCGATCATTGCTCCCGGGCTCTCGACTGCAGTTGATTCGGACACAGCTTTGGAGGGGCGCTTCCGCTTCTTTGGTCCTGGGGATTCTGCTGGAGCAGAGGTTGGCGGTTGACCGGCGAAAGGAGCTTGGGCTGTTGGCTGCGTCAAGGAAGGATCAAAAGCAGGAGGTTGTGTTTGATGACCAGTCTGAGAAAAGGCCACAGGTTTCTGAGCATAGTTTGCGTTGTGTAGGGCTTGTTGGCCATGGGAATGAGTTTGTAGATGCAAAGACGGGTTTGGTGGATGTAGTTGCTGGGGCTGTTGGCGGTTTTGCTGTTGATGTTCTTGGTGTTCTTGTTGATTTTGCTGCTGCTGAAAGGCCAAATGCACGTTAGGATCTTGGCCAAAGTGATTGGATTGGCTGTTTATGTTTTGGACAAATTCTTGGCCGTGTGAATAGGGTCGCTGCTGTTGAACGGGAGGCGATTGCTGAGGCTGGCGAGAGAAATGCTGCTCTTGCTGGAAGCTATTTTGCAGACTATCAAAATGCTGGACCGAAGGCTGACTTTGACGATTGCCGGCTCGAGACAGAAGCTGGTTTGGGTCGTACTGGGCCACCGTCGGGTGGAAAGCATGTTCATTCTGACCAGAAAATGAAAATTCGTGTTGCCCGTAATTTTCAACCGGCCCATGATGCTGCTGCTGCTGATGTGGATGGCTTTGACTCAGACTCAAATTACCCTTGGGCTGCTGCCCATATATATCAGAGTGCATATCACTAAAGGCGGGATCAATTACATCTTGGCCAGGTTGGGAGAATTGCTGATTGAGCGCCATGGAACTATGGCCACCGTGGAAAGCGGCATCGCCGCCTTGAGGGTGATGAAGGCCACCTCCCAAGAAGGCATCGTCTTGATGAGATGCGCTGAAGAAGTTTGGTGGCTGGCCATCTTGATGATTGGCTATGTGTGAGAAGGAACCAGCCTGGTCTGCTACAGGCTGCGGCCAGGCCTGACTGGGGTCAAATTGATCATCTTGGCCTCCATAGCTGAAGTCTGCCGTCCAGGACGTCTGCCCTCCTGCGCCATTCTGGCTCGAACCGGGCCATGACTGCATTTTAAGTGATGCTTCGGACTTTGCCCAAACATGCACTATTTATGGGCAATAGCAAAATCAGTTAGAGGCGGTCTATAGCTAGCAGATCATGTTAGCGAACACCACCAATCCGGGTGCGCGCGCATGGGAAGTGGCCGCAGGTTCAAGCAAGCAAAAGCAGAAGAGGATTGAAGAAGAGTGAGGATTGGAAGACGCCAGATGCCCGACCCGCGTGTGGTAAGTGACAGTGACGGCGACATTTGACAGATGCCTGCGATGCCACCATGCAATCAATGTGGCTGGCTGGCTGACTGGCTGGCTGGTTGGCTGCTGCATGGAAGGAACGTCTTTGTTTGTCGTGGGGGAGGAAGGTCATGCCTATCGCACAAGGGCGCGCCGCAAGTACTTACTTTCGGAGCTGACGTGGCAAGGAACTTGCAAGTGCGACAATCGCGTTAACGGCTGAATGTCGGGTATATGTGTGGGTCCACTTCGGGCGCTAACCAAGAAAGACCAACACGCGCAGGGATTGGGTCGATTAGTTAAATATGCGACAAAGTTGCGCACCCAAGGACAATCTATGCTGAGAGAAGGAAATGTCAGTCCTTTTGTCTTTCTTCGTCCCTGGTTGACTGCGACGCAAGTCGAACGAGGTTTGTAGATGTGTGTCTGAAAGCAGCGATGACTGACGATGGAAACCGAATGATAAAAAAAGAAAAAAGAAAAAAATTGGCAGGGTGTTCAATGCGGGTGTGCCCAGCCATCCTGTAGTTCTCAGTGATTGATGCACAATGCCAAGTCAAGAAGCGACTGCCACCATGTTCATCATCCACAACAACAGACGGCGAAGGACGGGCAGAAGAGCCTGCAAGAGCGGCACCAAGTGAACTTGCCCCCCAAAAAAGGCCAGCGATTTCATGGGAGATTGAACAGGTCAAAAGTTGTCTCCGGCTGCTCGACTTGAGTGGCCGGCCCCGTTGGTCCCAGCGGTGAGGTGACATCAGGAGTTCCATCAACAGGGCACTCGCGAAGGCAATTGTGCGACCATGCAGATCTGGCTTATGAAGAGGGCCATTTTTTTATGTCCATGTTGTGATGATGCCTTCGTTCCTTTCTTGATTTTTTCTTTCCTCCTTTCTTACAATCGCATGATCCCATGCGACAACCGCGTCGAAAGAGTTGTGGCATAGGACACGTGATGTATTTTCTATGTCATGGAAATTTGTGTGACTCCCAAGATGTCAACAAGACTGATGCGCTGATGCGCCGCGTCTGTAGGGACAGACCGATATTCTCCTCTTTTGACCTTCGTCTTAAAACTGGTCCGAGAGGGCCGAAGAGTCCGACTTCTCAATTCGCGACTTCAAAATGGCCATATTAAAAAGAACCCCACGGTAGTTTCATTGATGTTAAACATCAGGAGCACGCAGAATTGTCGATGACGCTGCTTCCATTCATACTGGCAACAGACTCAGGGGGTGGGGGGGAGGTATGACTAGGTTCGGAAAAAGAGGGCTTTTCACCACCCAGACATGGTGGTTTGTGTAGGGAGGGGAAGGTTTTCAGGTGTCAAAGATAAAGCATACCCGGGTGATTATTTATTTGTCCTTTCAATTCTCGGTCACAAAACCGACTGATGCATCCTGTGCCTCTCTGTCGCGCTGTTTTACGGGTCAATGAACGCGCTCTACGGAGAGGTCCAGTGACCGACCATGCGACAGCCGGGCGACCGAGAAGTTGGCGGTGGAAATCAAAGCGGATTGTCGAATATCAGGTTGCAAGATTGAGGAAACTAGCACCAGTTCAGATGACGCTGACGCCGCAGCTTGGTGATAAAAGCTGATGCCGCACGCTTCGCGGCAGATGGCGGAATGCAAGGTGTACGATGGAGAACAGGAGATGTTGGTGGAAAAGTTAGGTGAGCTTCGTAGGCGGGCTGGGCTCCCCCTTGCTGCGGCCAGAAATGTCAGGCAGGAAGGCGGCGTGTTCAGCAGCATCTCCCCTGCTGGCTGGGCCAAAGGCCGAAGGAGGGGCGCCCCGGAATTTATGTCGCTCCGTTCCCACAAATCAGCGCCCAGACCGCACCTAGTGACCGAGTACACTGTGGCCACTGCTGTCGTCAGAGTGCCAGGAGCTGCCAGGAAGAGAGAGGTCCAGCGCAGGTTGGCATGACGATGATCTTGCTCGAAGACCGACCCTGTCATCTTGTTCGCAACTCGAAGCTTCTCTATTGTTTGTTTGACAGTAGTTGTCCGTGATAAATGCTGTACAATCACTGCATTTCCTTGACTTTATCCACCCAGCAACGTGGCCAGCCAACCTCGCTCTGCTCAAGCACCCCACCATCCAGCTGAATTTCGAAGCCGGTCAGCTCGCGATAATGGCTACCAAAGGCAATTCTTTACGAGATCGACAAATAGGTACTTGCAACCACGGCCATGCAAAGTTACTCACGAAGCCTCTGACTAACTGACCGCTCCTCAATTTTGCTCTCGACAGCATCGCTCAAGAAGATCCTCAATCTCAACGAAATCCCCGAGTCTAGCGAATCCGACGATGCTCACGCCAACGGACTTCTCGCGCCCGTTGCGCCCATATCAGATGCCAACGGCAATCCAATCTGGAAGGTTTTGGTCTTTGACGATCTGGGACGAGATGTCATTAGTAGCGTTATGCGTGTCAGCGACCTTAGGTCAATGGGCATAACCATGCACATGTAACTACCTTATATCATATCCCCTTATCTGCGCTGAGACGATTGGAAGCAACTGACAGATGGTCCGTTGAAAAGGCATATTGGCACCTCCCGGCACCCTATCCCTGATGTTCCTGTTATATATTTGCTCGAACCCAACGCGCAGAACTTGCAAGGCATTACAAGCGATCTTCAGAAAGGATTATACTCCCCAGCACATATCAATTTCCTCTCGTCCCTCCCAAGAGTTATGTTGGAGGACTTTGCGACAATGACAGCCACGGCTGGTACTTCGGAACACATCGCTCAACTTTTTGATCAATATCTCAACTTCATCGTGGCCGAGCCAGATCTGTTCAGCCTAGGCATGCAAAAAGCACACACATATTGGGCTCTGAATAGCGCCAAGACGAGCGATGAGGAGCTGGAGGCTGTCGTAGACCGAATAGTTAGCGGTCTTTTCAGCGTTGTCGTGACCATGGGTATGATTTGCTGGGAAATTTGGGCTTTCTACAACTACTGACCCTTCGGTCCTAGGAGCGATTCCCATCATTCGCTGCCCCAAGGGGGCGGCTGCAGAAATGGTCGCAGCCCGCTTAGATCGAAAACTCCGAGACCACATACTCAATTCAAAAGACAACCTCTTCTCCGGCGCGCGACCCTCCAACGCGGGCACCCCGAGCTCTCGACCTGTTTTGGTGCTACTCGATCGCAACGTCGACCTGATACCGATGCTGTCGCATTCATGGACCTACCAATCTCTCGTTCACGATGTGCTCAACATGAAATTGAACCGTATCACCATCCAAACGCCGGTCGATGAAAACAACACCGCCAAAGGCAGCACCAAAAAGTCGTATGATTTGAGCGCCAGCGACTTCTTCTGGGCAAAAAATGCTGGAGTCCCTTTTCCTCAAGTAGCCGAGGATATCGATGCCGAATTGACCAAATACAAGGAAGACACGGCAGCCATTACCAAGAAGACTGGAGTGTCTGACTTGGAAGATCTACAAAATGATACGAGCGCGAGCGCTCAGCATCTCAAGACTGCGATAACATTGCTGCCTGAGATGCGAGAGCGCAAGGGCACTCTGGATATGCACATGAATATTTTGGCCGCTTTGTTATCGGGCATCAAAGATCGACAACTAGACAATTACTTCCAGCTTGAGGAAAATGTTATGAAGCAAACCAAAGCACAAATCATGGAAATCATCAAAGACGACAACAAAGGGAAAGAGCCTCTCGACAAACTTCGACTATTTATCATTTGGTTTCTCAGTACAGAACAGGAGGTGGGCCGAGCAGATTTCGAAGCCTTCACCCAAGCTCTTGAAGCCGCTGGCGCGAATGTCTCCTCCTTGCCCTACGTTAGACAGTGAGTTGTTGCATCGCGTTTCTGATGACAGGCGTACACAGAACATGTACACAATCATTGCTTTCCGTGACTAATCATATGAAACCCTTCTCCCAAAAAATAGGGTGCGTGCCACGACCAAAATGACGCAGCTCACTACAATAAACAACAACTCGGGTCAACAAGCCACATCATCCGACTTGTTTGGCCGGTTCTCTTCCATATCGACGCGTTTCACGGATCGACTGAAAGAGACGGGTGTCCCTTCAGGTCTGTCATCCAACTTTGAGTCTCTCATTTCTGGCGTCAAGAACTTCTTGCCAGCAGACCGCGATCTCACAGTGACCAAAATTGTCGAGTCCATCATGGACCCGTCAGCAGCCTCTACATCTGCCATTGCCAAGACGGAAAACTACTTGTACTTTGATCCTCGGTCAGCCAACGCTCGCGGAACCATGCCTCCGCCAAGTGCACTCCGATCAGGGCCTGGGGCCAACACGCCCGGCGGCATGCCAGGCTCGCAAGGCACAGGACAGTCGGCAACCTTTGGGCAGCGACGTCAAGGATTCACCGAAGCGATTGTTTTCACTGTTGGAGGTGGAAGCATGGAAGAATATGGGAATCTGCAAGAGTGGGTTGGGCGGACGAGCAAGGACCGGGGCAGAAAGAGAGTTGTATATGGCAGTACGGAGCTGGTTAATGCCGGGGAATTTGTTAAGGAAGAATTGGAGAAGTTGGGCGGCGAAGTTGCTTCATGAAAAACATGAAAAACAAAAAAAGATGAACCCCTAGATGATAGTTCTAGTTATACTAGGCTCACAGAGCACAAAAGGGGAAGAGAAAAAAAAAACGAAAAGAAAAAGTGGTCATCGCGAGTTCTGACGATTACGTGAACAAGAAACCTTGTGTCATCCGCACGAAAGTATCGTCATATACGCTTGAAACTCCCCGACACATGTAAGGGAAAATGACGGGGCAAGTAGGGGAAAAAAAGTGTCTCGCCTGGTGTCTGGTATGAACAGAGAAGCGTGATTGCGGCAATTGACGCGTTCGGTTTCGGCGCTGCTGCACGTGCCGTGCTCACAGCCAAACGGCCAAGCTGCCAGCTCACAGCCACCCACCCACTCGCTCGCCCACTCGCTCGCTGTTCTATCCACCGAAGCTCATGATGGGGGCCCTCGACCAACCATGGGGCCGCGATGCGCCGCGCATTCGACGCTCTCCTCCGTAAACCTTGACTGCCCTTCTCTCCAATCTAAACACGTACACATCAACAAGTTCCCCATCATCAAAAGTATCCGACGCAGCCATCCCTTTTCGACACTCTTTCATCGCATCCGCACGCCACATTTTTGATCTTCTTCCTCTCTTTCTGCGATACACTTGACACGAGCCGCCGCGTCCAGAACCCACGCTTCGTTTTCATTCATTTCAGGTGCCCCGGGACCATTTCGAATTCATCCCCGAAAAGCCAAAAAAAAGAAGGGGGGGGAACGTCAATCGAGGGAGAGCACATCACGGCGAGGCTAGCCATCGCCTCAAGACGGGACTCGCCCGTCTCGCGATCTGCGTACGGATCGACTGGGGCGTTTGGTGTCTCCCCATTCAGTCAAAAACCCACCTTGCGTTGAAAGAAGTTGTGATACTGGTTCACGTCTCTGCCTTTTAAAAGGAAAGCAAAGACAGAACGACATGGATGGCTCACCCATCAAGGCCGAGAAATCGGCAGACCACCGCAAAAGCGGCTACAAATCATGGAAGAAGAAATATCGCAAGATGCGCATCGTGTTTGATCAAAAGATGCAAAAAGGAGAGGATTTACACAAGAAGGAGGAGAAGGCCTCGGCGACCGTGAAACGATTGGCGGTAGAGAATGAGTACGTTCATTCCCTCCTCTATTTGCTCCAAATTCCTCGCCTCAACGTTCCATTGTTCCTACATACATGTTTATACCTATCCTGAACTGTCGTACAAAACATGCTCCAGAAGCAACAGTCTAAGCTAATAAAAAAAACAATCCTCACAGCCGTCTCCTAGATATCCTCCTCGACATTAACAACTCGCCTCAAATTCCCATGGACAAGCGAATAGACGTCTCACTAAAGCCCACATCCTCCAAACTCGTCCTCCCCATCGACAAGCAGCACACAGCACAGAGGCAGCTTCCCATGAAGCATCTCTCGCAACTGCTCGAGGATATCCCCCACTCCTCCTACAACGCAGCCAAGTCTTCCAGGTCCTCATATATAGCCGACCTGTCCCCGCCCGAAGGCGAACCCTATCCATGCAGCTTTCTCTCTGCTGACGACTTAGACAACTATGTCCACGACATAGACAGCCGTATTGATCCCGAGACGCACATCCCGACACTCGCGCCTCGTGCTCACCCTGCTTCTCAGCCCCCCACGCATCCGCACCTCAAAAATCCTACCAGCGTCACCAATTGGCTGCGTAAGAATGCGCCCAAAATCTTTTTGCAAGATAGCGAGACCCATGATGGGGATGATGACGGCCACGCTGGCGGCGGCCACACGGGCGGCAGAAAAACACGTGGATCTCGTGGCGAGCGCGGCGGCGGTCGCGGCCGTGGTAAACGCGCAAGTATGGCCTCCAGAGCCGCCGAGCGTGAGCGTGAGCGCGACCGCGGGCGGCCAGACTGGGACGCCAGCATGGACGAGGACGCCGATATGGGGACCCCCGTCAGCAGAGGAGGCAAACGCAAGAGGGACGACGACCCGGGATACAGACCCGGCGGATCGCTCGGCAGACCCGTCAAGAAGAAGAGAAAGAGCGACGTCGATTCCCCCGCCGTCAGAAAAAGCAAGAAAGACACCCCCAGGAGGGAAGAATAGCACTCAATGCCGCGGAAGTTATTACTGTGGGGAAATATATGACACCGGAGAGGAAAACAAGAGAGAAAAAAACAGACTCGACTCGGTCAATGTCAATGGATGGGGTATTCTAGCGGCGTAAAAGGACGGCGTTTCCAGGCGAATTTTTCATCTTCCCGCAACTCGGGGTCACAAAACAGGTCCTTGTAAGGGGGTCACAAAAAAAGAGGATCAATCAATATCGGAACAGCGAGACGGGGAGACAAAAACGTTGGCCTTTCTTTTACTTTTTCTTTGCCTTTTTTTTGCTTGCTGTGGTGTTTTATGTTTTGTTTTGTTGTTGTTTGTTGTTTTTTTGTTGTTGTTTTCTTTAAGAAATCCGTTCTATGACTGCGCTAGGGTTGCGGAATGGGGATCTCGCGGGGCACAGTATTCAATTGTATAACAGGCACACACGTTTTATTTTAATTTTATTTCATGTTCTCTTTAGCAAAATATATGGGTTCTGTTCGTGGAGCGATTTCATGGAGCGTAACCATGTTGCGGTGCTGGTGAGGATGTTGGGCTTCTGGGTCGTGCTGGGTTCTTGCGTGTGCTTTGCAAGAGGTGTTTCCATCTTGATTTCTCCACTCGTGGGTCCATTTCACAAGGCACGTCCCGGGAATGGACCACATGCTATTAATGGATGGGACGAAAATCTTCTTTGTTGAATGCTTGCTTCACGAGGTAACTTGATTGTGAGTACTATACTACAAATGTACATGCTTCAGACGGGCGCTATGACATCGTGCTCCTGTATTCCCAGAGGCCCATATCTACTAATCATGCTTCTTCTTCTTCTTCCTCTTCTTCTCCTCTTTTAATCTCCCGCCCTCCTTTTTTATTTCTTTTTCAAGTCGTCTTGGCTCTCAAAATTTGCGTGGGAAATGCTGAAGAAAAAAAATCATATATGCAAAATATCTACGTCAGCCAAAAGGGTAGGGGTATTTCATGCGTCCCAACTGTCAATCAGTGTCCAAATATGTTTGCTTCTTCGACTATGTTTTCCTGAAAATGTATTCTCGCTCGTCTGGTTCATGTTGACGCGACATTTTTACAACTTTTGCTTCAGAATGTTCTTCATGCGGCGCTCGACGGCGTCGAGGTACTCGTTGGTGGTGACATAGTCTGAGCGCTCGTTCTTGCCGCAAGCCAACGCCAGGTCCTTTGTCATGATGCCGTCCTGGTCGACGGTGTCGATGCAAGCCTGCTCCAGGCTCTCCGCAAACGCAACAAGCTCGGGTGTGTTGTCAAGCTTTCCGCGCTGAATGAGACCGCGGGTCCAGGCGAAGATGGAGGCAATGGGATTGGTAGAGGTCTCCTTGCCCTTTTGATGCTCGCGGTAGTGGCGCGTGACGGTGCCGTGAGCAGCCTCGGACTCAAACGTCTTGCCGTCGGGAGTAATGAGAATTGACGTCATGAGACCGAGGGAGCCGAAACCCTGAGCGACAATATCGGACTGCACATCACCATCATAGTCTGGAAAGCCATCAGTTAGTAATGGCGCGTTTGAAAAACTTATGTTTGACTTTTCTGACTGTCACTGGCAAGATGAGGTAGCGGGTAGCAAGAACTTACTCTTCAATGCCATGATATAGCCACCCTTGCTCTTCATCATCTGAGCAACCATGTCATCAATCAGACGGTGTTCGTACCAGATGTTCTTGGCTTCAAACTCCTTCTTGTATTGGGTATCGTAAATCTGCTGGAAAATATCCTTGAATCGACCATCGTACTTCTTAAGAATGGTGTTCTTAGTACTCATATACAATGGCAGGTTCTTGTCCAAGGCCAGCTTGAAAGAAGCGTGGGCGAAGCCAGTGATAGACTCGTCAGTGTTGTACTGGGTCTGAGCAACACCTCCACCATTCTTGAACTGGAAAACTTCAATCTCCTGAGGCTCGCCACCCTCGGGGGTGTAAACCATGGTTAGCTTGCCAGGTCCAGGGGCAACGAGATCCTTGGCGCGGTACTGATCACCAAATGCATGACGTCCGATGATAATGGGCTTCTCCCAGCCAGGAACCAGTCGCGGAATGCGAGGAATGACAATAGGCTCGCGGAACACGGTGCCGCCCAAGGCGTTTCGAATGGTGCCGTTCGGGGAGAGCCACACTGAAGAGGATTTCCGTCAGAAACCTGCAGCCTTTGAAATGCGCGAGACGTGTGAGTGCGGAGCTGAAGTGGGAAATGCTGAGACTTACTCTGCTTCAACTTGAATTCCTCAACCCGAGCCTCATCAGGAGTGATAGTTGCACATTTGACACCAACAGAGTATTTCTTGATAGCCTCGGCAGCGTCAAGGGTGACCTGGTCGTTGGTCTTATCGCGGTATTCGAGACCGAGATCGTAGTACTTGAGATCAATATCAAGATATGGGTAGATGAATTTGTCCTTGATCGTCTGCCAGATAATTCTGGTCATCTCATCGCCATCGAGTTCCACGACAGGATTCTTGACCTTGATCTTGTTTGCAGAAGCCATGTTATACGCTGAGACGGAAAATGTTCGAACGGCGCCAAATGGTTGGGTAAAACGAGAAGGACTGGTGCGGACAGATACGATGGGAAGACGACGGAGCGGAAGCGAGGATGAGAAAAGTCGCGTGGCGGAGTTCATAGTGAAGTTTTTTTTTTTTTAGTTTTTTTTAGAAAAAAAAAAAAAAAGATGGCACGTAGGAAAAAAATATGGAGGCGAGCAATGCCGGATCGACAATGGGATCAGCACAACGCGGGGCCTCGGAGCGGCTTCGGAGTGGTCGAGGAGCAGCAGCAGGCGTTGGAGATTTCTTGATTGCTCACGTTGCGCTTCGGAGCAAAGCAGCGTGGCGGAACGCCGTGAGAGCTTGCGAGGGCTCAGAGCCTCAAGAGACAGAGTGTGTGGGTCAAGCGGCTGCTTTGGCGGATCACCGTCTGGAGTTCTTGGGGTCTGGGATCTGGGGGGTCTGGTCGTCTGGTCTGGGAGAAATTTTGTGCCGAGGCCTGCTGCGACGTGGGAAGCGGAAGGCGCGACGCACTCAATAATGGCAGCAGACGGGACGGTGCCGCAGGGGTTCTGCGGAAAGCAAATTTAGCTTCACTTGTCTTGGCCTTGCCAGACCTCTCCAGTTTCTCAAGATTTTTGTTTCGCCTTTGAACCCGAACCAGCACCCACCAACTCGGCAAGTTCAGGGCCTGCTGGCGTGGGTGGCAGGTACATTCTCAGCCGTTCCTGGATGACGTACCGGATGTTAATGCCTCTAACGCGACTGA
Source organism: Claviceps digitariae (assembly GCA_018360205.1). Classification (NCBI taxonomy): domain Eukaryota; kingdom Fungi; phylum Ascomycota; class Sordariomycetes; order Hypocreales; family Clavicipitaceae; genus Claviceps; species Claviceps digitariae. Next base: position 53,545 of record SRPT01000068.1, read on the forward strand.
AACAGAACACGAGCTAAGCAAAAAAGCTATGCGAGTCGAGACGCGCAAAAAGAGACAGAGTAACTTGGGAAAGTGGGGACCGCGCTGGACTGAGTTTGATATCGAGTTTGAGTTCCAGTTATATACAGAGGCGCATGGAGAGATGATTATTCCGCCTGTTTGTCTGCTGGCCTGACCTTTTTTCCTAAAAAGCGGCCATGTCCTCGGTCGGCCGTCTCGGCGCCGCAGCCACGCCGAAGTGTGGGCTCGGTGACCGGGGTTTTTGGGAGCATGTTTGTGTTCGGATGCTACAGTTTGGTGAAATACCATGACAGAAATGGCTACAGTCTCGTTCCCATTGGAGGAGCCATGTCTGGGGAACGGACACGCATTGTTGCATTTGGGATGCGAAAGGCTGATGTCAAGGTTACCTGCAGCTGCTGGGTTGACAACAGAAGGTCCAGAAGGATGCAGGAGGGGTGCACCGCATGCACCAGTGACCAGAGTCTTTGGTTGCCATTCGTCGGAGGAGAGGGTAACAGCAAATCCCTCGAGCAGCCGGTGAAAAGAGTCAACAAGCCTACGTTCTTTTTTGCGCATCTGCCAAACGACATTGGGATGTGAACACGCATAGTTTTACATATGTACACATCTACATTAGGTACCTAAGTATGTAGGGTACTATACAGGGTATGATGGTTTGAGTGGACTATGGACAGCATGGAAGACTGTGAGCCGAATTTTTAACCTTTATCAGCAGTGAGACAAGATCCTTATCGGTCATATCATCAGTTTTTCTTATGACGGAGCTGCAGGATATATATCAAAAACCAGAGACGGGTTGTGAAAAAATCGAGTTTCTGTGCAGATGAATCCCATCTTGCATATTACCCCCCCTGGGTGCCGATTTTTTTTATACACACGCATTTCACTTACACAACGCGTCAATCTTCACAAAATTCGCAAAAAAAAAACGCATCTCGGAAGACGCTTCATCTGGACTATGACCAGCATCGGTGTGTCATCCAGAAGTTGATATCAGACTCAAATTTGGAAGTTGTTATGCGCGCAAACTTGTCGACGAATGTCAAGTCAGCGAACAGTATGTCTCTCTTGTTCCCGGATTTGCGGATTCTCCAGACCTGTCACCATGGGACCACACGGCTGGCCGCGGCCAAACGTGATTTCGCAAAGACTTCCAAACAGCCCCATCATATCGGATTATTGCCCGGACTCCCGCGTCCAAGCTATTGTCTCAGCACGGCTTTGAGGGGCACACAGATGTGGAATGCGGCGCTCTACACATAACATCACGCTATGTGGTAATCAAAATTATCGCTCTACACACGCTGACATGCACCGGCTATGGAGGGGGATGATGTGCTTCAAAACCTTTCAAATAAACAAAATCATGCTGTGAAACTGTTCAAGGACGAGTGAGTCCTTCTCATACTTCTCCGCAAAGTGCACCAGCATCCTTGGCAACAGCTGCTATGAAAATGCTGCCAAGTATCAGCATAGTCTTCCAATTTACAAGATGCTTAGATTGGAGATCCACAGCCTTGCCGAGCTTTGAAGAAAGCTTTGGTCGACGATAGTTGTCAGTGAGTCTGATCTTGTCACGATGCATATACTACTTGTACCTCTTCAAAGGGCACAAACAGTGACAATTCCTAGATTGGAAAGACTTGGAAACTTCCAAGAGTTGGATAAAAAAGGCATTGACGTTCCATCGCCCGAATACCGACCCAAGAAAAGCCAAGCATGTATCTCTGCATCCGATCTTGAACGCTTTGAGCCGTATTTCCCAGGGTGGTGCCGTCCAGGCCAACCCCAACTTTGTATCTCGCTGGGCTACTTGGGTCGGAAGGCCATGAGATCTATCGAACTTGACCATTGAATTTATAGGGATGCGCGACCCATAGGAGATGCCGCTGCTGTCTTCTTCTATGACAAGATTAACCGCGGGAGACCACCTTCGATACACTAGACGCAGATGACCGTCCAGCTCAGAAATGCAGCCCGGAAATGCCGCTCGCAGCTCATCGGCAGACTAAATCACCAAAGCGAAGGGAAAAAACGCATTTTCCTCACAGAGAAGCAAGTCGATTTTTTTTTTTTTTTTACAATAGAGCCACGGGCCTACGTGTCACAGCAACAAAGATAACGAGGAGCGCTGTCTTTTTGAGGCCCAGCAGAGAAGTGATCATATCTTCTGGCACTAGAAAATCGCCACAGCTGCTGATGCTATCAGAAATAGGACCAGAGCATGTCCTTCCGCAGAAACAACATTTTCCAAATGTCGGCGCTACACGGTATTGGACAAAATGGCCACGCCTCGTTCGGGCTGTCCTACGAAGTCAAGCTACATGTCAGTACTTTTCAAAATACACCGAGCTGGAGAAGGCTTTCCATGTCCTCCGATCTTCGTCGACGGGGATTTTCAGCTCCAACGGCCTCAAGCTACTCAGTTTTGAGAGGTTACCAAGCAGCTGGCGATTGTAGAATACATGTGACGAATTCTCGAGTAGACTTTTTAGCATGCAGCCTCTACCCCCAAGATCATATTCGCACAGATGTATGTAGACACATGCCTATGAGCGTATCTGTCCATATAGTGACTCAAGAAAACACACAAACCGCGTCGTCGCCGTCAGCACACATTTATCATGGCGCAAGCGCACTTCCGTCAAAAGCAGGACATGTTCAACCGAATTAATCGTCAGGACGACATTCTACACTGCGGAGCAGGCTCATTTCTCATAGCTCGGGATGATGCCCTTTGGCGGACACTGCTGACGCTCGAGATGATGGAATTACTTCTATAGAAGATATAAACGGATTGTTCGGCCCGACGGATAGAGTGGCATTTGGCTGAGTGCTGCGCATCCGATCCGCACAAGCGCAGTGCGGGAGTGCTGGACATTACCTACTGATGTGTTATTCTAGAACAAGATAGTATGTACTTAAGCACATACATAAGTATGTATCTTAGTCGGCCGCGGGCGAATAGAACAAGGTGGCTCTCTCCTCTCTCCCCATGAGTGTTCTTTCTCTCTTATTTTTTATTCCTTCTCCTGTTCTAGATCCCAGTCTGGAACATACTTCATCACTGCACTATACACATGAGCCACGTAGAAGAATTACAAACAAACAATTCATAATACATCAAGGAAAACAGGACAGATTATGCTCGGAACGTATAGCGCGGTACTTGGATGGCCCCTTTTCGTCTGGCAACACGGATGGATTCTTGCCGTTCTTGATTCTTGCCGTTCTTGATTCTTCCACCAAGACGGGACTTTGTTTCCGACCCGACATGCATGTATACATACATGTATTGTGCAGTGTAAACTCCTTGCACGAGCAGTCGCGGCAAGGTCTGGTCTGATATGTCTGAAGTCAATTACTGAGCTCGCGGCGTCAGGAATTCTTGCAAGCTCCATGAGCTGCAATCATGGTAAAACTGCTTGTCTCAGCCGCCCAAGGGAACTCTTGGCTTCTGCCCTCCCTTTTTTTTGGTATGTTCCCGTCTATCTCTCTCTCTCTCTCTTCTTCTTTCTTTTTTTCCTGCCAAGAATTACGGTGTCGTCGGAGTTGCCGCATTTATCCAACGTGAGCTGTGGTAACACGCCGACCCGTTCTGGACGGTTGCGACACGCCATGATACTTTCAGCTTCGACACAGCGTATTCCCATTCAAGCAATTCAGGAAAAAGCGTCGGGTTAGCTCTGCATGTCGTGCCTGCATCAGTGGCCATAGTGCCCCTGTTGATCGTGTACCATTTATGGAGCGGGATGATCTCAGACTTGTGGGATGTCCCAGCAGATATATCAAGGGGAGGACGAGCTCGTGTGGCACAAAGGCTCATGTTCGTCGCTTGTCTTTGTTGGGGACATCTCAAGGAATACCATCGGTGTGTAGATACATATGTAAATATGTCTGTTTATGGCATGACTCGCCAAAATGTGTGGATGGAACGGGGTGATTGGTGCGTCAAGTTGGGACATGATACGCAGCCTGCATGTGAATGCCAACGCCATCCAATTGCAAGGTTCTTATCGCATCCTACGTCGAGACGGCATCGAATTTGTGCAGCAGGGTTTGTTGTCTCGAACGGCAGGTTGCCATCTACATTGTACGTACATACTATACTGTACGTAAGTTGTATGTGAGCATCTGCGACAGCATGGAGTGACGCGGCATGACACGCGAGCTGACAAGTCAGAGTGTCATCCCGTTCTAAAGGGGATGGTCGGTCCTGGCTTCAGCGGGACGCCATCCAAGGGAGCAGCAGAGCACGGATTGCTTCGCAACAGGTCGTTGATGTCTGGAAATTTCGCTCGCAATTCGTCCGCAGAATCTGGGGGCCATAGAGAAGAAGGGGTAAAACACAGACTTCACGGGCTATCTTCTTCTGCGATAGTATACAGTCTTTATAGCTCGTTCGCGGTATAATCAAGCCTAATGCTTGGCTTGGCTTAGTGAGGCGCATGATTGCATATGACGAGGTCAAATGCTGGCATTTTTGCGGACATCCGGGAGTCTTCCGGACCCCTCAAGCTCATTTTGCCATTTTGGCTTTATGATATGCACTTATCGACATCGACACATGGCAGTGGATGGTCGGTGACTGACTGCCAAGCTGGAAAAAATGACGGATGATACCATTCCGTGAAACCCAATGGTGAGGTGGTACATACCACGAGAAAAGGCCGAATCTTGGCCTTGGCCGAGATTCTATTCAAGCCAACATGAATTCGTCTGGTGCCGAACTGAATCAGCGTCAATCCGATCCGCGGCTCGTTCAAACGATAAACAGCTGGGATCAGACTTGCCGGCGGCCGTAGCAGTTGCTATCAAGAGTTTGTAATGCGAAAAGATATAGATGCATAAGGGCAATATGTAGTAGATGCGTAAATGACCTGCGAGGTACAAGTCGAGCCAGGGCACAGACAAGAACGGCACGTGTTTCTTGTGTTTCGGGGACGTAAATTTGGGTGTTTCTGTTTTATTGTCTTGTGCTCTCGATGGCATTCGAGTAGCCAGGGAATACAGCATCGTTGATTGGGTCCTATCGAGTCGAGACGAGCATGCATCATGTTGAGCAATGGCGCAGAAGAGGTCCTTGCCAGCAGAGGAGGCGTCGACAAGAAGGCGTCCGGTCCGAATTCACTTTGATGGTTGAAGTTGGAGCAAGTCTGGGATCGTTCGTCTGCGTAGCCTGTCTGGTGTATGAGTGGTGTCTGGTGGCTGTGGGACCCTTTGTCCGCTCGATCCAAGATCTACGATCCAAGATCCAAGATCCAGGCGTAGTTCGGGCTGTGATGCAAGCATTGGGCTGTCCTAGTGTGAAACTTTCCATCTTCAGACTCAGAACGCGACAGTGCTACGCTTTACACCTGCATTAAACTTCAAGCCCCTCTTCTGAGCCCGGCCTGACAATGGACTGCCCATCTCCGCATCTCTGCCCCGTGTCTTGCATACCTCAAAGCTCAAACTGGCAATCGATGACTCGTCGTCTTGGCATTGAATGCGCCCAAACAACAAACGACCCAACCCCGCATGACACCCCGACAGTTCGATGCCCTGGTCTGTCTCATGATGGCACCCGAGGAGGAAGCAGAAACTAAGAGATTTAAAGCGGGACGTCGAACTTTTTGAATCCTTTAGCAGTTTGTCAACAAGCAACAAGCAGACTGTCTGGTGCCTTGTGGTCGTTGATGCTCGTTGATGCTTGTTGATGGTTGTCAATGTGTGGGTGACGCAATAAGACAGGGGTTGGTCGAGATCTGTACCTCGAAGCTTAAGCGAGGCTTGATGGTCCCGTGATGGTACCAGGCCAGGCCGCTGCCTGTCAACTGCCAGGTGCCAGGTGGCCAGTCACGGCGGCTGGTGCTATTGCTGGTGCTGCCGCAGCCGTCCACTGCAGTGCCGCTGAAGGTAAGTTGGCAGGTACTTTTAGGTACTTGGTCCAGCGCCGCTTCCTGTATGTCAGGCACTGTCCCAACCACTGCACAAGGAACATTGAAAGCTCGGGCCCATAATTCTCAGTGCTCAACAATGGGTCTGGTCAGCAAGCAGGCTGCGGGTAAGCAGCCATGCCGCTGTCCGCTGTTGAGTGAGTGAGTTGATGACTGGACAGTCCAGTCTGGTCTGATGACATTGAGCATGTCCCTGCCTGTCCGTGTCCTTGTCCTGCCTTGTCTGCTTGTTCCGCACCGACGTCTTTTTCCTTTTCCTTTTCCTTTCCCTTTTTCCCTTTTCCCTTTCTTGACCGCAACTTGGCCTCGACCAAACCCGAGCAAGTCACTAGCCACCCCTCACATTATCCTATAACGGGGCCTTCTATGGCGAGGGGAACTTGAATTTCGCTTGTTGGCGCGTCTGGCCATCTATTTTTGCCGCTCCGCACTGCCTCGTGTCTGAATCCGCGCCCTTGTTGGTGCAACGCGCTGGCCAGCATTCGGCTCTTTCGGCGAGGCACTGTCGTCATCCCCTGCCAGCCAGCTGCGAGCTGTGAAAGGGGACACACACCCGTGTCGAAGAGGGGGGAAAAACAAAACGAAAAAAAAGGAAAGAAAGAAAAAAAGTAACCAACGGACCAAAACCAGAACGAAACAAAATTTCAGGACGAGAAAATTACGACCAAGTAAAAAAAGAGGGCATGCAGTCTTTGCTACGGCCTGCACCCCTTGACGTTTGCTCTTTGTTTCCACACTTCCCTGTTATCCTTCAACAAGGTATAAGCCGAATATCGTCCCTATTCCACTGTCTCGTCTGTCTCGGTTGGCAGGTCTACTATGAGCCTTGCTGCGTCGCCAAATCTGCAAAAGGGAGAGCGTGCTCCGAGGAAGGGGAGTGATGTTGCTGACGGCAGCAGCTTCAACGATTCTACGCCAAGAACCGTCGAGAACATCGTGCTTGATTCCGCCATGGAAAACAGCGAGAAAAACGTCAAGACCAAAAAGCGATCCCTGTTTGGGTTTGTCAAGAAAAAGGACGACAGCAAGTTGAGGTCACCGCCCGAGGCCAACGACACGCCGCCCGTTGTTGCATCACAAGCGTCCAAAGCCTCTACGACAACCTCGAGAACGACCAAGTCACTCGCGCGAGCACACACTAGCGAGCATGCCGTGTTTGTGCATCCGTCATCGCCTACTCGGGCCATCTCCAGTTCTCCACGAATATCATCGCCCGCCGGCTCCCAGATTTTCGAGCGAGATGTGCAGGACAGCACTGCATTGAAGCCAAGCTCTCCAGCCATTCCTACGCACATTCAGACCGAAAATTACATCCCCCCCGTGTTGGATGATGCATCAGAAGCCATCACCAACGACAAACTCGATCCTGATGCTGTGGAAATTGTCACACACACTTCGCACCAGCCTGCTTCGGTAGCTGTCACAGGAGCTTCCGGGACAGCGACGTCACCGTTTGACCAAATGGCCTCTGAATGGGCTGCCGAATTGGCTTCATTTGCCGATCGCGTGGGACTGCCTCCTGACAGTGCCTCCAACTACGGTTCTCTCGATTCCACTGATGTACGGCGATTATCCTTCATTTCATTTGCAGATGTGGTACAGGCCGAGCACAGTAGCCAGGTTTGCACGATAGGCTCCCGCGATAGCATGCACATGGCTGGGCTTACCTCAATTCCTTCGGCTTCCCTCAATCGATCTCCATCACCGATTCGGTCTCCCGTGTCAAGCCAGGGGCCGGGAACCAGCCCACCAACAAGCAATCCTGGCAGTATGAAAGGCATCGAGATGAGCTCGCCCCGAAAGCCCATCGGTAGCCCGAAGCCTCCTGTACAGAATCTGGCAGCCCCCGGTAACGACCTGAATATTGAGACAATGCGACAGGCTCTGAGGCGAACAGGCAGCACCGATCTGAGCAGTTTCAGAAGCATTCCCACGAGCCCCATTGAAGGGCCCGGGTCTCGTTGAGCTTTTGGACGTGGGCATCTTTGTTTATACTGAAGTGTACTGGAACTTAACTTTTGGGGAACTGGGGAATCACTTTTCTCTTCTTACGTGTATACCTTTTTGTCTTTTTATTTTTCCACGCCACGTTCATCTCCCCTGTGACTGGAGGATACATGTGGGTTATTTTCTTTTCTGTTCTTTTTTTTTCTTTTCGTTTGCCCTTCTTACTTTTTTCTTTTCTTTTCTTTCCCTTTAAGACGCTGTCTATTTTCTTGCCCTCCCGTGCGAAAGAGATACGCAACCAGTGTTTGCCAGTCTGGGATGTATTGGGCAAACGGGAGGCTGGCACAAAGCTTCATAATTCCGTTGGCGTCGAAACAAATTACTTAGCGTTACGCATCTTGCAACAAAAAAAAAGCAACAACGAAAAAAAAACAAGCCAAAAAATCCTTGTTTAAGTTTCCTTCATGTTGGGAAGTAGACGGCCTTGGGGACGTGAGCACGTATAAGCCTCTGTCTTCTGCGCAGAGAAGGTCATAGCATGCAGAGAAGACAGGCTGAAATTTTTCATTCACTGCGCTCACGTTTTGCTTCTCACTATGCTTTCCATTCTGGTCTCTTGCTTGTTTCTTCAGGCTTGTGTTGTGAATGCAAGACTGGGGTTCTGGCGTCGTCGTATTGGGAGGAAGAGACGGCGATACCTCATAATGGTTTATTACTCAACTTTCAATTCCATTCTGGGTCTTGAGAAGCTGTTGCGATATTGGCCCCGTGTATGCGACCTGCCAGTCTGGCTGCCCAACCCCTTGGACCGTCCGTAGCCACGAAGCCAGCCCCCTCTCAGGAAAGACGATCTCGGTACATGCAACGGACACAAGAGTCAAACAATTGCAGGGCCAGGCCCACCGAGCTTTCCTCTCTGGCACGTTAAAATGCCATTTCGGCTATAAACAGCATCATCACAGGCGTGACGGATTTGCAACCCCGACATGGATAGTGCTGGTAAGGGGATTTAGGGTGCCTATCTTTTCCTTTTTCTTTCTTTCTTTTATTCTTCTTTTCTTTTCCTTCCTTTCTTTCTTTTATCATTCTTTTTTTTTAACATGTATATATAAATATTTACTTTAGGTTCCCCTCCAGAATAGACCTGCCCATCAAAGAACACCATTTCTCAACCCAGCTGTGACATCTCCTGCGGCACGTATGCGGAACAGTCGCCAATATAGCTTGTGTACATGGGTTTGTGGCTGCGGAGCGAATATGTTGACGCCGAGGCCTATGATTATGATTGTGTTGACTCTTCTTGTTAGGCATGCAAAAAGTAGTTTTCATCTGGTTCTGTTATAATTTCACGTGAGGTACGGAAGCTGTACTCTTTTTTATTCGACTCCTTTTTTTGTCCTTTTTTTCGTTGTCCTTTATGCTTCAGGGACAGAACAGGCTTGTCTGAGCACAAGACCTCGGCTCGAGGTGGTGGTGTCTGGGATCTGCCGGAGGGGAGCTGGATTGTCCAAGCAGAGCTCCTCAGGTACACCACATGCATGTGTATGTATATGCTTCATGCATGTAATTAGGTAGCCATCGAGAAGTTCCATTCCATCCGCACCTCGGTTGTATCCTCCGTTGGGCAGTTTGGCTCTCCACGAAGGCTACAGCAGTGACACCACAGACAGGACATGAAGAGCAAAGCTTCCACAAGTGTCCGCGCTTGGCGCGCTCTTGGAACCTGTGCTAGGCTGGGCCGTTCCATTTTTTCCCCCGCAGAGCAGATCAGGGAGGGATTGATCCATTCCCCATCCGTTAAAGCTTTGCAGTTTGGTTCGCATGTGAGCTGAGCTAGACTCAAGTGGGCTAGCTGCGCTGTGCTTGTCCTCGGGAAACCCCTCTTTTCTTCTTCGTCTTTTCTCTCCTTTCTCTCTCTCTCTCTCTTTTTTTGGGGGGGAGGTCGACAGCACTGCAATGCAATGCAATGCGAGAAAACGGGCTGGGGGACAATAGGACTGGTGGTCGCCTGCAGCCAGGGGGTTTTTCATGGCTAGCTTCCGAAGCACACGAGTCATGATCCTCTGGGGTACTCGTGCCACGCCCCACTTTTTCTCGGTCTCGCGAAGCTCGCACTAGTAAAGCTAGTGCTAACGAGCAAGGCGGCTATATTATTAAGGCAACTAACTAGAGCCCTTTTTACACTTTAACTATAAAAATATTACTAACCACTCTAAATTCCACTAAAAAAGAGGTTAAAATCCATATTAATAAAGCTCTTAAGTATTTAAAAAAAAACCTAAATATATTAGTTCTTTTAATTATAAAGAAATTTAATATACTATATAGCTAGCTTTAATAATAAATATAAGGCATTAAAAGCTAGTGTGTTGGGGGTCTGGATGCCCCAGCGAAAAATTCGCTTAGTTACACAAAGGATACGAATGCGGAGGAAATAGGTGTTTTATAAGTCTAAAAGAGCCTCAGAAAAAAGGTTATTTAACTAATTAAAAAAAGTATATAGATAGGTAGTTTTCCGCTTATATAAATACTTCTAATAAGCAGTATTATTAGCATAGCTAGTGTTATGCTATTTAATTAAGGTGCCTTTTTAATTTATAATTCTTTGCTTATAATATTATTAAAATACTTAAAATACTACTAATTAAAAGTTTTATTTATATTTATTTTATTATTAACTATCTAATTTAGGTTCTTATAACCTAATTATTAACTTTATTTTTCTTTCTAACTATAGGTTATTATTATAAGAAAATCCTATATTTTGCTTCCTTTAAGATTTATATAACCTTTGTTTCTTAGTATATAATATAACTTTTTAGGGTAATTATTTCTAGCTAATATAAATAGTAGTTTTACCTAGGCTATATTCTTCTTTAATTATAATATAAGCTATAATTAAAAAGAGGCACCTTTTAGCTACTGCTAAATCTAATAGACTTTATAATAAGGCCTAACTAATATAAGGAATTCTATATTAACTAGCTAGACTAATAAAACTAATAAAATAAAACAGTCTAATTTTAGTAAAAATTTAGCTAATTATTTAATTAAAAGAGATAGTATAAAATAATAGAAAATTAGAGAGATATACTAGAGTTTTCTTTAATAAAGACTAAGGCCTAGCTAATCTAAATAAAAGGTAAAGTTCTTAATAAAATAATATATAGAGCTAATACTATAAGAAAAATATTTTATATTTTATAGAAGCATAAAATAATAGTAAAGATAAGGAAAACTATTAAGGAATTAGTAAATTAAATAATCTTTTAAATAATAAGGGAATTCTTACTTATTTCCCTTACTATTAGGTGTATTGCTTTTATAATATAGAATTAGGTTATTACCTTTACTATTTTTATATATAGAATTCTAAAGATAACTAATAGAGAAACACTCTTAACTTTATAGAAAAGTTATCTTTTAAAAACCCTTAATTTCTTATCCTTTTTTTATTTATTTAATTATTTAAAGCTCTTTATATTAAACTTATTAAAAGAGTACTTTACCTATATACTCTTTTCTATTTTAAGTCTGCCTAAAGCTAATATATAGAAATTCTTTATTAAAGCTACTAACTCTAAACCTATTAATATAAGCTATATTAAAAGCCTTATTCTTAAGACTAATAATATAAACTATATTAAAGGCTTTAACTCTAAAACCTTTACCTAAATTCTTAGGGAATCTCTAAGTTATTAATATATTATTATATTTCTTTAGAATAAATATCTATTTAATTAGTTTACTAGGGAGAATATTACTAATTTTATTAGGGACTTTAAGGCTAAAATAAAAGCTTTTAGTATACTTAAAACTAATTAATATTAAATACTTAAAAGGGAAGTTACCTTAAAAATTCACTAAACTATAAAAGTCTTTATAATAGCTTATACTTAGGCTAAAGCTAAAGAGAAGTTATTTATATATTATAATATAACTCCTTAAAAGTAAATAAAAACTATATGTTGGAATTGCCCTCAACGGCACAACCTCGGTGGAACGGCACAACCTCGGGAAGGTCCGATTCACAGATGCTGATTGGGCGCATTG
>SRPT01000680.1:0-16747 GCA_018360205.1 Claviceps digitariae
AAATATAAAGAAAAGCTAGTAGCTAGTTTATAGTAAGTATATAGAGAGCTAATTAAGCAGATTAGTATTATTTATTTATTTATTTTTTTTTATATAAAAAAAAAACCTAGTTATATAGCTATGCTAAGCTTATAAATTCTTTTTAAAAAAAAATATATATAGACTAATTATACTAGGCATGCTATAACTACGCTACTTATTATTATTAATATTAGCCTCCCTATTGCTTATAACTTGTTAGGTGTAGATGTAGTAGCTAGGCAAAGGCGATATAGTGACTAGTATATTAACTAAAGCTTGCTTTTTCTAAGATTCTCTTATGTATATAATAGCCTTTTAAGGGCTATTATAAGTAAGTGCGTAACTAAGCATAAGGGAATTAGTCCTAACTAGCTTAGTATTATAAGGACCTTATAATTACCCCTCCCCTTAGGCTAATATCCTAGCAGTATATGCTATCCCTTTATAATATATTTACGCTTTATTAAAAATATATAAATAATATAGTAGTAATATTACTACTAGTTATTTGCCTATATTCTATATATCCTTATATATAATAAAATAGCCTTACTTATTGCTAGCTAATTAATGGGTTATTATAACTATAATAACTATACTATACTTTATTAGGTTAGAAAGTAAATAAATAAGTATACACCCTATACTACTTATAGTTTGCCTATAATATAAATAATTTCTTACTACTTTTTTGCTCTTAATATAACTTATATTCTCTATTCTTCTCTTTATTTATATTTTCTTTTTATTCTACTTTAATTTTCCCTAATAATTATTTAATTAATTAATTATACTTCCCTATCTTTTTACTAGTATATTACTCTCTCTTTATATTTAGAAGAAAATTATTTTAAAGTTATATATATATATATATTATGCCTATATTAGCTATTAAAACTTTAAAAAAAGCCTACTACTTAAGCCTACCTTTATAGTAATTAATTATTATTTCCTTACTATCCCTATTATTAGTAGTATTATTAAGTAGTTAGCGCGCTACCTATAATGCTAGGAGCGTAATAATACCTATTTCTATATATATACCTACTAGTTTCTTATTAAATTACTAGTAAATACTAATATTATATATTTAGGCTAAGCCTATAATATAAAGGGACTAGAAGAATACCCTTATTATATATAAATAGCTAGGTACCCTTATTAATACCTATAAACTAATGCTAAATCTAGATATAAATATAAAGAACCCTAATATTAATATTCCTTTTATAATAAAGAAATATATTTTTTTTAAGGAGTAGCACTAGAATATTACTTATATATTACTTATTTTACTATATAGTTTTAACTATATAAAGCAGGTATATTATATTACCTATAGGTTAACTAGAGCTACTAAAACTATTACTATATATATAATAATATAGTAGTAATTTCTCTTACTAATAGTTTTAATAAAAAATATAGGTACTATATAATTAGTATATACTAGTAAGCTATTAGCTTTAATTAGTGCATTTCCCCCCCCTATAGTTCCTTTATATAAATACTATCCCCTCTTAATTATTTATTCTTTACTTATATTTTTTTTATAAAATAGCGCTAAAAATAAAAATTAGTAAAATGCTATTCTTTTATATTTATAGCCTAATAAGGCTAGTTATACTACCTAAGTAGTAATAATTATATAGGTTTACTATAGTATAAAGGCAGCAATTTATACTATACTATTCTATATTAATTATATAGCGGGTATAAGCCTAGCTAACTAGTTTATAGCTATTACTATAGATTTATTTTCTTTAGCTTTCTTTATACTATAAATAGATATTTTTTTTTTTTATAGAATAAAAATATTACTACTACCTATATATTACTTAGTTACCTATTTATTGCCTATAATTCTTTTTATTTTATTTCTTTTTATAGAAATTTATAATAAGTTTTAGCGCTAAAATATTATTTTCTAGGATTTACTAATTATATTTACTTAGCTATTCTTTCTATTTTATAAGGAAATATATACTTTCTTTAGTAATCTTTTTATTCTTAATTTCTTTAACTTTATATTCCTTATCCTTATCTTCTAGGTCTAGGGTTACTATACTTTCCCTACCTTTCTTCCTATTATTCTATAGTTTTAATAGACTAATATAAAATATATTATAAAGCCTTATATATTTATCTAGTAACTTAAGGTAATATACCTATTTTCCTATAGGGTATAATATATAGAAAGGTCCTAAGAATCTTAAATTTAGTTTCTTTTTAGTATATTTTACCTAGATATTTCTTATAAATAGTAGGACTTTATTACCTTTACTAAATATTATTAGTTAGTAATACTAGTTATAGTACTTAGCTTATATATTAACTACTCTTCCCTATGCTTATACTATTCTTTTCTATAGCTTATAAAGTTTTTATACTTATACCTTTGCTTTAAGTATATCCCTATCTAGGGATTTATAGTTAATACCTAAGCAAAACTTAGGGTAGTACCTATAGAATATATAATTAAGCACCTACCCTATAGTTCTATTTATAGCATTATTATATATAAATTAAGCCTATAGTAATAATACTAGCTATATTAGCTAGTATTTCTTAATAAAGCATTATAAGTAGTATTTTAGCACCTAATTAGTTCTCTTTATTTACCTATTAGTTTAAAGGTAAAATATTATTAATAACTATTATTTAACCTTAGAGTAAAAGTATAAATTACTTTAAAATATACTTATAAATATAGATTCTTAATTTAATATAATGCCTTTAGTAGCCCTAAATTATAGCTTAATCTCCCTATAAAAAATCTTAGTAAGGTTTACTATATTAATACTAGTGGTTATAGGTAAAAATACTATATACTTAATAAATTAGTCTATAATTATAAGGATAATATTAACCTATTGCTTATAATAAAATGCCTTTAGCAAACCTATAATAAAGTCTATAAATATTTCTACCTAGGGTTACTATAGTATTAATAATAATTCTAAGTAACTATATAAGCAATGCTTTTTAGTAATTACCTATTAGCATACTCTATAGCTTAAAATATACTTTATTACTACTTATTTTATAGCTAGCTAGTAGTATACTTAATATAGAAGCTTTATTATTTTATTAATTCTAAAATAACTAGCTAAGGGATTATTATAATATAGCTATAGAAGCTTTTACTATAAAATAAGCTTCTATAGAATAACTACCTAGTCTTTATATAGTAAAAAGCTACTTATATTATATTATTATATTCTTACCTTTTTACCTTAATTCCTTAGAACTATATCTTTAGTAATTCTTCTAAGGTTTAGGTTTTACTTCTAAGCTTTTTATAGTAGTTTAGTAAGGGGTTTATATATTTAGTTCTTATAAAGATTAAATAATATAATAGCCTCTTTAATCTCTTAGGTTTTAATATATTAAATATAAGTAATCTTTATAGTAAAGTTGCTTAGTTTTACCTACTCTTTAGCTAATATTTTAATAGCTACTTTAGCTATTTAAGCAATAGAGTTTTATTCTATAAAACTAGCTTTAGTAGCTAGGACTAAATATATCCTTAAAGGTATTTTACTAAGCTATTATATACTATTAAGCATTACCTTTAATTCTTTATAAAGTAATAATTTCTTTTATAACTTTAGTAGTATCTCTTAATTTATTAAGGCCTTGCCTTTATAATTAAGCTTTCTTAATAGTATATTTATAGGATTACTTTTCCCTATATAGTGCTTAATAATAAAATAAAATAGGCTAAGGAATATATACTATTTAGCCTACTAACTATTAAGCTTAGTTTAGCTTATAAAAGTCTATAGGTTATAATAGTTTAATAGAATCTTTATAGAATTTATAACCTCTTTAATATAATATTATTAATACTTAAAGGATTTTACTATAGTAAAAAGCTTTTAATTAGCTATACTATAGTTTTATTCTATATTAGTAAACTTTTAAAATTAAAATACTATAAAGTAGTATTACCTTTTATTATTTAGCTAAGAAATAATACTAGTTATTATAAAGGTAAAGGTATTTATTTTAATATAAATTAGCTATTTAGGTTTATAATATTATAGTAAAGGTACTTTTTAAAAGGTAGCTTTTAGCTCTATAAATGCTATATATTTATTATCCCTAAAGTAAAACTTATTATACTAAATTCCCTTTTAGCTTCTTTTTATTAATATATTAAAGGGTATTATAAAGGTAGAGTATTAATATATAAACCTATAGTAAAAGTTATAGAAACCTAAAAAGATTTATATATTTTTAAAACTTATAGGTTTTTTTTATTTTTAAATTATATTTACTTTTCTTTTATTTATTAAAATACTATTAATAAAGAGAATAAATCTAAGGAACTTTACTAAGTCTTAGTAAAATATATATTTAAATAGTTTAATATATAGTTTAGCACTTTTTATTTTACCTAGCATTTTTTATATATAAGCTATATATTTTATTTATATTTTTAAGAAAATTAGAATATTATTTAAATACACTATATAAATAGTATTAATTAGCCTTTATAATACTTAGTATATATAGTTTTAAAATATAGCTAGAGTATTAGTTAGTTTAAAGGGCATTATAAAATATTTATAATAGCTATATTTAGTTTTAAATACTATCTTTTACTTATCTTTCTTCTTAATATAAATATAATAATATATATTCTTAATATTAATTTTAATAAAAAACTTTACCCTTTAAATATAGTTAAAAATCTTTAAAATAAAGGGTAATATATATTAATTCTTAAGTATAACCTTATTAATACTATAATAATTAATATATAATTAAAGAGTATTATTCTTTTTAAGAATAAAGAGAATAAAGGTATTAATAGGGCTTTTTAAGGCTTTTATATAATTATTTACTAGGTTCTCTTTAAAGTATTTTTATAGAACTTTAAGTTTATTTTAAAATAAGGGGTATATAGGTCTATATAATAGTAATATATTAAGTAATAAGTTAATAATATAATTAGTATTTTTTCTTAATAGTAATATACTAGTATTATTAAACTTAAATATATTTATATATATAAATAGTTTTAAAGGGATATTACTAAGGATTAAGGGTATTTTCTTTTAGTTTTTATTTTTTAAAAGTATTACTTTATTACTAATAATTACCTAAATAGTATATATAGTAGCTATATTCCTATTTTTCCTTATAAATTAATAGGGAGTTATTAAGAATATTTTAAATTAATAGAGCTTAAACTATTACTTTCTTTTATAAAGGGCTAAATAAATATATTTAGTTACTAGTATATATATTCTAATTAGAATAGGGCTTCCTTTAACTCTAAGGTCCCTATTTATTATTATATATAGTAGGGTTAATTCCTTAGAGTGTTTATAGAAATTAGTTATACTTATTAGTATATTATATACCCTATATTATAAAATAGTTAATATACTAATTACTTAAAGTTTAGGGGTGTTTATTAGGGTTTTTTAAAGTTTCTATTATTTTATAAACTTTAAACTAATAATATTAATATTAAAGTATATATTTAAATTAGTAAAGGTTTAAATAGTAATTTATCTTTAGATAGTAATAAGAGTATAGAAGTATTACTTAATAGAGAGTTTATAACTAGTAAAGGTAAGGGTAGCTACTTTTACTACTAAGTATTTTCTATCTAGTTTATTTGCTATTTTAGAGGTTAATTATAATAGTATTAAATATAGTTTAAGCTATTATAATTATAGTACTTCTATAGTCTTTAGATAAATTTATTATTTAAGCCTATTATAAAGCTACTTAATACTAAAAGAGAGTATTATTATTAATAATAATATAGTATACTTTATAATTATAGTTAAGGTGCTTTTAAAGGGTTTCCTTTTATTTTATATTTTATTTTATACTTAGGTCTTACTAGTATAATATCTTAGAATTACTAGGTAATTTATACTACTTTTTTCTTTATTTTCCTAGTAATAAATATATATAGATTTATATAGTTCTAAAGGTTAAGTAATAACTTAGTAAAGAAAAGAAGAGCTTTAGCTTTTTTACTAGCTTTTTTAAGGTGTTTCTTTAGTAAATTAAGGTAGATACTAAAGTTAATAGAACTCTAGCTTTTTTACTATTTAGTGTTTTTTATTATAATAGTAATTTAGGCCTTTTAATTAATAAAGTCCTTTAGTAAGGTAAGGGTTTATTCTTAGAATTTATTTTAACTATCCTTAAGTTCTTTATATTAATTATTTAATTATTTATTAAGAAAATAGTTCTATTTTACCTAATAAAATTAGTATATATAGTTAAGGGTAAAAAGGATTTTTTAGTAGTTTTAATAAAACTTATACTATACCTTATTAAAAGTATAAATTAGGTTATTAATCTAGATCTTATACCTCTATAAATTAGTAAAATATATTAATAAATTAATATTCTTTACTTTAACTTCTCCTTAGCTATTATTTAATAAGTTATTAGTAAAGCAATAATATTTAGCTCTTTTTATATTATTTATTTATTAGCCTAAAGTAGTAAGGAGTTTTTATTCTTAAGCTTATAATTTCTTTAGTTCTTTAAGCTACTAAATTTATTCTTAAATTACCTTAGTTTTCTCTTTAAGGTTAAGGGGTTTTAAAACTGCCTTATCTTAGGTTATAGTAGTAATAGTAAGGGTATTACTAGCTATAGTAGCTATAAATTGCTAGGTGTTTACTAAGGGTTTAAAAGATAAAAAGCCCTCTAATAGGATTACTATAGGTTATTAAGTATAAGGCATTATATTATCTTTAAATAGCTATAAAGAAGCTTTAGAATTATTAGGTATAGATATAGTAGCTAGGCAAAGGCAATATAGTAATTAGTATATTAACTAAAGCTTGCTTTTTCTAAGATTCCCTTATGTATATAATAGCCTTTTAAGGGCTATTATAAGCAAGTGCGTGACTAAGCATAAGGGAATCGGTCCCGACTGGCTTGGTATTGTGAGGACCTTACATAACTACTAAATTTTCTATTAAATCCTATAGAGCAGTAGGGAAAATATAAGGCCTAATAAGCACTAGCAAAGAAGCCTAATTATAACTATAGCCTTAGTAGTAAGTTAGTAGCGCTATTAATAGGATAATAGGTTATATATACTATAGTAGTATATTTATAAATATATCTTAAGTAGTTTAAAATATTAATACTTATAAAGAGAGTATTTACCTTATATTATTACTTAATAGTAGCTTCTTAGTAGTAAGTATACTTTACTTTAAGGTTAGTATTTATATAAGCTTTTAAAGTATATATATACTTATTAGTATACTTAGCTAACTAAAGGGCATTTTTAAGGGATATAATAATACTAAGTAAACCCTATAGTAGTAAGTTAGCTTTAAGAATAAGGTAATAATATAATATATACTATATTAAAATCTTATAATACTTATTATTATTAGTTTTTTATTTTATTAATTTAAAGGTATACTAGTAAAGGCATACCTAAGTAAGTATTAACTATACTAATATTAGTAGTAACTTATTAGTAAGAAAAAAGTAAAGGGAAAAAAAAATACTAAAGGTACTTATTTTATTATATTATTTATTATTTTTTTAATAAACTATATATTTTAAACTTAAACCTATAAAATATTAGTAATAATAAAGTAACCTAGCTATAAGTATTTACTCTTAAGAGTAAAAGCATACTTAATAGGCATAGCTTACTTAGTATAAATATATTTAGAATATATATCTCTATTTATATAAGGTATAGTAAATAGCTTAATTACCTAAGTATAAAGCTATAAACTATAGTGTAAGTAAAAAGGTCTTTTAAATTTAGTAAGGGATTAGTAGTAAATATATTAAAAAGAAACTATACTTATATTATAATAGTTTAAATAATAAGCTTAAGGCTTAAAAAAGAAGGACTACTTAGTATAAAAAGCATAATATAAGTATAGCTATAAGTATTTTTTAAAGTTATAAAAGCTTTAAAATAAAGAGAACCTATTATAATAACCTAGCTAAGAATAAGTAGTATTCTAGCTAATAAAAAAATAAAGAGTACTTACTAATAATAGTATTAAAAAAAAAAGATAAAGAAAAGGCTTAAAAATAAATAAAGTAGTAGTAATAAATAAAGTAAAATAATAAGAATAGTATTTTAATACTAAACCTAGAAGTTAATAAAAGTTAAAATATAAAAAGGTAGTAGCTATAAAGCTACTACTATAAAGCTAGAAAATAACTTATAAATAAGTAAGAAAGTAATAAAAGTTAAAGTAAAAAAATAAGGGTAATTAAAGTAAAAGAAGATATTTTAATACTAAACCTAAATATTAGCTAAAGGAAATAAAATAAAGGTAATAGCTATAAAGCTACTACTTTAAAGCTAAGGGGCTAACTTATAAAGGTTAATAAAGCTTATAAAAAGGAAAAAGAAAAGGTAGAAAAGTAGAAAAAATAAAGGATATTTATATATATTAAAAGGGGACTAGCTAATCCCCTTAATAGTAAAATATAAGGCAGTTTATTACCTAATTAAGTAATTATAAAAGCTATTAATAAATTATATTAAATACTAATATAGCTTACTACTAAGTAGTAGCTAAATAATATTTATAAGTAGGTATAGAAAAATTCCTAATTTTTATAAGTATAACTTACTATATATATAATAATATTACCTTTTCTATATATAAGCTAGGTTATAAGTCTTAAAATAATAAATATTCTAGGCAGTAAATAGATAGTAACTTAGTAGCAAACTATATAATTAAGGGTAATTATAAAGAAAAGGGGGTACTTTATTATAGCTAGATTACCTATACTTAGGCTAAGGGTATAAGGAATAAAGAGTAAAGGGTATAAAGAAAAGAGAGTAAGTTATACCCTTACTTTAAGCTTACTATAACCTAGCTAAGAATATAAAAAGGGGAGTATATATATATATAATAAAGGCTAGAGATTTATACCTTTAAGCATTACTACCTACCTTATAGCTTCCTAGCTATAAGGTATCTATATCTTAGTCTTTACTTTACTAGTATCTACCTATCCAGTCTTAACACTTTCTATATATTTAAAAAGAAAGCCTTTAGGTATTACTACTATAATAAAGTATTATATAAAAAGCTAACTAGGCTTATAAAAAGACCCTTACTTATTATTAATAATAAAAAGGACTAATATTAAATTATTAAGAGAATATATAAGGACTTAAGTTATAAAGGTTATAAAGTAGTCTTTTAAGTAGTAAAATAGTAGTATTATTAAAAAGGTATATAAATAATAGTATAGAAAATAATATATTATTATAAAGTTTACTAAAAATTTGCCCTATAGTAACCCTAAGAGTTAGTAATACTAGTTTATTCTAGTAACCTTATAAGCAAGATATATATTAATACTTAGTATATACTATTTAATTATAATTATAAATATCTTTTAAAAGTATAGTATAATTTTATAAAATAGGTTAAGGTAGAACTAGTTTATACTACTAATATTAATGCTATAAGGCACTTTATTAAAAAGCTTATTAGTAGGTTTAGACTCTTTTAATTTATTATTTATAATAAAGAACTTAAAATAAAAGGGAATCTTAAGAAAGCTCTTAAGAATATTAGCATTAAAAGAATATAGACTTTTATATATAACCTTAAGGTAAATATACCTATAAAGGCTAGGTATTAGTTATTAGCTTTAGTACTTACTAAAATTAGTAGTTTAAATAACTATTAGTATAGGCACCTTAATAGGGCTTTACTAGTAAACTATATAATAATATAAGTATTATATAAAAGGTTTATATTTTATTTAATCTATAAATAAAAGCTAATCCTACCCTTTAAGGTTAAGTTTTCTATATAGTAGCTTATAAATTAAAATATAGTTATAATAGCTAAAGACCTTTTTACTATATATATATAAATTCTAGAATAAAAAAAAAGTAATATTAAAGAAGTAAAGAAATAGGTATTTACTTTCTACTAAAAACTAGTAGCATATACTAATAAAAACTAAGCTTTTTTACTAAAAAAAGAGTCTAATTACTTATTTCTAAGTAATTTAGTCCTTATTTATAATATTTATTATACTATAAATATATTCTTTACTAAAAAGTTTATAATATAATAAAATAAACTATTTTAAATTTATAGCTAAGCACTATTTATAAAAGTATATAGGCTATAGACCCTAAATAGTATTATTCTTAATAAAATAGTTAATAGGGATTATATTAAAAAGTTTATTTTTAATAAGCATAGCTAGTAGACTTCTTCTATAAATAAGTAGCTTTATTAACCCCTATAAAGCATTATAAATTATCTTTAACTCCTTTAGAATATTATAAATAGTATAACTTATAATAACTTAAATAAAGACTTAGCTTCTATCTACTCTTTAGTCTTAAACTATAATATATTTAATTAAATAGTTAACTATAATATTATTTTAATTCCACTAAAACTTAATAATAAAAATAATAATATTTTAAATAGGGAGGTAGACTTACTACCTTAATAATATTCCCTTTATAAGCTTAAAGTATAAATCCCTAAGCTTAATACTAAAAAATAAGTAAAGTATACTATATTTTATAACTCTTTATAAAATTTATAAGCTTTAAATTATATTATTTTCCTTTTATTATATTTTTCTATATTACTTAATCTCCCTTTTATTATTATTTTATTCTTTACTACTCTAATGTTTTTTTTTATAAGTATATATTATTATAAATTTAGTAGCTATATTATTATAGCTACCCTAATTATATTACTACTAAAGTATCTCTATTCTCTATTTACTTTACCTAGTTATTATTCTATTATTTCTTTATTTCTTTGCTTTTACTTTAACTATATTTTATTAAAATACTACTTAAGTTTATACTTAATATTTAAAAGGCTTTAAAGAATGCCTTTTTTACCTAATTAAATAGAAATAACTTAAGTTTTTCTACTTTATTTTAATTAGAAAACTTAATAAAGAAACTTAACTAGCTTTTAATAGAATAATCTTTAAATATATATTCTTTTTAATACTTTAAGTTATTTAAGTCTTTACCCTAAGGTTAAGGAGTAATAAAGTATTTAAAACTAATAATATATACCTATTATTTTTGTTAGAATTGCCCTCAACGGCACAACCTCGGTGGAACGGCATAACCTTAGGAAGGCCCGATTTACAGATGCTAATTAGGCGCATTACGTAATTAGACCTACTAACCCTAACGCTAGTGAAAAACTCTGCATATAATGCTACCTTCTTTAGTCTAGCTTTTTTAGCTTTATTATTATTAATACTAATACATTGTATTTATAACCCTTTTTATACTAATGCTTTATTTATTATTTTATAACCTTTCTAAGGTTATACTAATACTAATTAGTAGTTACTATTAACTATAGATTTATAAGGTATTTCCTAATAAAGAAGAGATAACTTCTATAGTATTTAAGACTACTGTTTTTATACTAAGGAAGGTAGCTTTATAATAATAAAAGCATAGCTAGACTTTATTAGAGAGAATAGCTTTATATTTTAAACCTAAATACCTCTTCTATTTATTATAGAGAAAACAGACTAGGCTAGGCTAGACTACTAATAATAATATAGCTTTATTATAAATAAAAGATAAAATATAAGAAATAATTAGAAACTAAAGTTTAGAAGGGGAGAGAGCTCTATTAACTATTAGCTTAATTTACTTAATAAAGAATTTACTACTAAGAAGGCTATGCTTATTTAATAGTGCTATCTTACTAGAATAGGAAGGTACATTTAAAAACCCTAACTTAGCAATAGCATTAGTAGTTACACTAAATAACTATATAGCCTATATTATTTAGTACTATAAAGAGTAAGGCTAGAGAGAAAAAAAACTCCTTAAAAACTTTTAAAATAATTTTTATAATTAGACTTTTAAACACTTTAAAAAAATTAAAATATATATCTAAAGTAGCCTAAGGGACCTCTTATAAAAACATAGAATTCTACTTAATAAAGGCACTAAAGAGTTTATTACACTAAATCTTTATAAGCTTCTTAAGTATACTAAAAAGTAAATTATAATACTATTCCTAGCACTAAAAATTAAAATAATATTACCTAACTACCTATTATTCTACTATTTAACTCTACTAGTAATTAGCTAATTCTAAAGACTTTAAAAAAGACTATAATAAACCTTTAACCCTCCCTAAGGGTATAGTAATAAGAATATATTATTAAACCCTAACTAAAACCTTTACCTTACCTAGTAATAATAGTATTCTTCCCTATATAATATAAGTATACCTTATTATAATAACTAATATCTAAAGGACTTCTATAAACCCCCTAAAAGATAGTACCTAGAATTTTTATACCCTAATAACCCTATGCCTCTATAAAGCTCTTTTTATTAATAAAGTAAGACTATAAATAACTAAATCTATAGAATTCTTAGTAAGCTTAGTAAAATTTATACTAAGGAAAATAAGTATATTAGTAAAATATATAACTTTATAACCCTAAAGGTTAATATCTTTATAAATAGATATAAAAGATATAATATCCTGTAAGATATATAAAATAAAGCATTCTTTATAATATTATTAAAGGATACTCTTATATACTATTTTAATAACTTAGCTAATAAGAACCTAACCTATAAAGAGCTTATTTAATAAATTAAAACTTACTTTAAGACTAAAAGTAACTAGTAATTCTATTAAATTAAGTAGAATAATATAATATTAAAAAAGGTTATTAGTAAGAACTCTAATAAGTCTAAGCTTTAATACTTAAATATCCTTATTAATAGCCTTAAGAAAATCTACTATAGCCTCTTTAATTCCTTATTAGTAAATATATAACTATAGTAATAACTACTAACTACTATTAGTAGTGTCCTTAAATACTACCTTACTATATTTAATTATATACCTACCTATAAAGGTATAGTTAGTAACTTAAGAAAATACCTTTATATAAATAAGATAATTATATTATTATAATAAATAATAAAAGGACTATTAAAAGAGAAAGATAATAAGACCCTCTTTATAGATAAGCACTATAGATAGGTATAAGGCTTATATCTAGGGCAATATAACTATAGAAAACCCTAGTTCCCTTAAAAATACTTTATTTATAGTAAGAAAGGCTATTAGTTAACTAACTACTTTAAGATTAAGTAATAAAAGGCTAAAGAAAAGTAGTAAAAGAGCAATAAATATAGAAATATACCTATAAATAAAAAATTTATAGTATTTCTCTAAGCTTTTAAAGGTTCCTTTATTAATAATAATAATAAGAAAAAGTAGGAAAATGCTAATAACTATATATAAAAGGTAGCAAATATATTCTTTACTTCTTAGGAAGATAAGCAGTCTAACTAAAACAATAGCTAAATAATATATACTTAATTCTTTATAACTAAGCTTAAAAATTAGCCTTAAAGGGACTATTCTAATAGCCTATAACTCTTATAGCTACTTAAAGACTAGGCATTTAAATATAGTTTAGTTAGCACTAATCTATATACTAAACCTAACCTTCCTACTCTCTAATGCTTTATTTTTAAAGAAAAATATTCTAAAGAGGTTTTCTAAGGAATTCTCCCTAATATTAGTATAATAGGAATTTTTATAGCTAGATTAGTATAAGCAAAAGCCCTATTAAAGCTAATGCTATATTTTAAAATTAAAGGCTCTAAGCAATATAAAGTTAATTTTAAAGCTAGCTTAGCTACTTTTTCTAATATTCTTTATCTCTTAACAGTCTTTAGCACTATTAACTTCTATATTCTTAGCTTAATAACCCTATTTTTATACTATATTATAAATATAAATAGCATAGGTATTAAGCTTAATAACCTTACTAATATACTTATTTAAGGGAATAAAAAAGTCCTAGTTATTAGAAAATAAGGATATCTATAGTAGACCTTATAAGCTAATAAGGCTATAGCTTTCTACCTCTTTAAAATTAAAATTTAATAACTTTATTATTAATTTAGCTACCTATTAATCTAAAGACTAGCTAAATTACTAAAGTAAGCTAATAAGAATATAAACTATAAGCTTATTAGGAAACTTACTAATAAATACTATTAATACTAACTTAATAGTAAGGCTCCTAAAAGGTTTAAATTCTTATTAAAGAATAACCTTAATTTTAACTATAAAATTATTATTAATATTCTATAAATTAATAAATAACCTATTCTTTATATTATTAATACTACTATAGCTTTCTAAGCTGCTTACTTCCTTAACTAAAAAAGGTAAAAGGCATATAATATATAAAATACTTTTAAAGAATGCTAAATTAATACTTATTTAGGCCCCTTAAATTAAATTACTAGTAACACTAGAAAAAACTTTACTTCCACTAAATTTAAATATTTAGTATGCTTTTTAGTAATTAATATTAATAAAGTTTTAGTAAAAGTATACTATAGTATTAGTAAAATAGAGAGATACTACCTTCCCTTAAAATAAGTATATAATATTATTAAGAAGAAGGTTAGTAATATATTAATTACTAATTAATAGCTTTAAATAGTAGTAAAAATAGTTAATAACTTAGCAGGCTTTAATAGCTTTATACTAATACTACTAGTTTTTAGTGTATACCTTTATATAATAATAGAGTTACTATTAAGCCTATTAGTAGCTTAAAGAGTAATAGCACTATAATAAGCCACTAAAAACGCCTAAAAATGCCTTATAAAATGCTAATTCTAGGAAGCTATAAATACCTAGAATAGACCTAACACTATATTAATCTACTAGCTCTTACTATAGTTTAATATATATATATAGTAAGAGAAAGAAGGTTAATATAGCCCCTATAAGCTCCTAGCTACTATAGGGGAGACCTATACTATAGATATACTAAATAGCCTTATTAATTTCTATAGTACTATTATTAAGCCCTATAAAATACTTACTAATAATACCTAAGCACTAAAGTTAGTAAGTACTATTAGGAATAACCCTTTAATTAAGAAACTAGAGAGTAAAGCCTTAATAGTAAAGATAATTATAATAATTATTACTAGAGGTAAACTACTAGGTTTTTACCTAAAGGGTAGAACTTTAATAGTAAGGCTAACTACCTTAAGGGCTATTAAAGCCCTAAGGAAATAAGGTTACCTAAAAAAGCATTCTATAGTAGCACTTACTATAGAAATATAAAGGGTTAACCTTAATTATAAAAATAAAGAGAAAGAAAAAGGAAAATAAAGAATAAAATAAAAAAAAGAAAATAGTTTAACTCTATTAAAAAGAGAGAAAGCTAAACTTAATTCCTTCCTTAAAAATAATAATAAGGGTTTTAACCTAAATTATTAGTATTAAAAAATAGAACTAAAAAAAGAAAAATATTTAACTTCTTTAAAAAGAGAAAAAGGTAATATTATAGGAGAAGTAGAGATACCTAATATTAATTCCTTTATTAAGGATAATAATAAGGGTTTTTACTTAAGTTATCCCTATTAATAAATAGAACTAAAAAGAAAAAGTAAATAAAAAAAGTATAAATTAAAGGTTAAAGCTAAGCTTAGCTCCTTAAAGATAGATAATAAGAAGGGTTTTTATCTAAATTATTACTACTATAGTAAGAGACTAAGGAATAATAAGGGGAGAAAGAATATTAGCTTTAATAATAAAGATAATAATAAAGGTTTTTACTTAAATTATTACCTTTAAAAGAAGGGACTAAAAAGAGAAGGGGGTATAATTATAAAGAATAGTAATCCTATCTTTAAATAGCTTATACTAGGTAATTTTAATAGCTATTACTAGATTTATTCTAAGTATAAGCAAAGGATAACTAAACTTATAATATAAAGAGGGGTAAATAATAATAGTAAAATTAGCTAACCTAAGTAAAATAATAATAAGGGTTTTAACTTAATTTATTACTAATAAGGGATAGAACTAAAAAGAGAAGGAAAACTAATAATAGCTAGCTTAAATTATAATAAATATACTACTTATAATAGTATATCTTTAAAAGAAGGGTAGCTAAGATCTTATAAAATATAGAAGGAATAAGAAAAGGGCACCTATATAAGAGGAAGTGTATTTTTATTAATAAAAAAGAAAGAAGACTTTTAAATTATAGTTACCTTTAAAAAAAAAGGCAAAATTACCATTAAGAGTATGCCTTTTAAAGCCTTTAATAAAAAAGAAATTAATATATTACTAGTAAGAGGTATATTTAAATTTATAGAGTTTAACCCTAAAAAATATAAAAACTAATGCCTCTTTTACTTATAAATAGTCTAGGAAGTTAAAGGCAAGGGAACCTCTTTACTATATAAGAAATTATATTTTATAATCTAAGGCTATAGTAATTAAAAGAAGGAAATAATTCTTATATAGGCATTTATAATTTAATAAGCTAGCTAATAACTTATTATAGTGCTAGCCTTATTACTTATAAAAGAGAAAATTTTCCTCTAGCTAAGAAATATTACTTAAGCGTATATATAATTATAAATAAACCTTAGCTAGCTTATTATTATAAAGCTTCTATAATAAATTAAATATCTTTATCCTAAAAACATAATAATAGAGGTAATTAAGCCTTTATATAGCATTATAAAGGTAGGAACATATTAGTAGGTAATATACTCTAACTACTATAAAGAGATATTAAAGATAGTTACTTTTAGCTATAACCTATACTTCTTAATTACCTTTAAAGATAATAATAACTTTAGGCTTATTAAAATGTAAATAAATAATACCCTTAGCCTTAGTAATATAAGGTTCTTTAATAA
>SRPT01000681.1:0-16721 GCA_018360205.1 Claviceps digitariae
AAAAAAAAAAAAGGATGAAAGGATGAAAGAATGAAAGAATAAAAGAATAAAAGAAAGAAAGAAAAGAAAAGAAAAGAAAAGAAAAAATCATGAGCCCATTTCTTGGTGAGCCGCAGGAATAGCTGACCAGCTGATAGATTCTCACGAATCCAGCCAAGGTGTCAAGAGCGAATCTGGCGGGTATCACGCATGTGGTTTCTCGGATGGATTGGTACTGCTCCCTGGTCGATCACTTGCTGGATGAAAGGAGCATTGTTGAGGGTCAGGAACCCGCGACGGTGGTCACGCAACGTCTCGAGACGCTCGTCTTGGACCTATACAAGAGTTTGTTGCTATATCAGATGAAGAGTATCGGTTCCTACTACCGGAACTCCGGCCTGACATACCTTCGTGAACTCGCCTCATGGGATTGTTGGGAAGCAGACCTTAAAGCGATTACCACCGCAGAAGACGCACTTCGGGCTGCTTCTGTACAGTACAATACTCAGAGCTCACTGGAGCAGCTATCCAAGCTCATACAAAATGGAGACAAGATGCAGTCGACGCTAGGAAATATTCATCAGGATCTCCAAGACTTCATTTCAGCCCAGAAAGAAAAGGTGGCGGACGACAAGGACTCGGCCTGCCTCCGAGACCTATTTTTCGTTGATCCAATGCGAGAACTGGACAGGCTGGAGAGGATGAAGGACAAACTCATGGACATGGCATCCTCCTGGGTCATGGGTACTCGAGAATTCAATGCCTTCTCAGACTGGCAGAAGCACGACATTGGTCGTCGAATGCTGTGGATAAAGGGAGGACCCGGAACGGGCAAGACCATGTTACTGATTGGCATCGTTCGTGAGATCTCGACCCAATCGGCTGCGTTTGTTCCGAGTGTGTCGTACTACTTCTGCCAAGGCACAGCTGACCATGTGAGGAACAATGCGACGGCGATTCTCCGAGGCTTGCTCTGGATGCTTCTGGTGCAGCAACCTCGCTTGATCCAGCATTTGCGCTCCAAACATCGTTATGCTGGATCATCTCTCTTTACCGACTCCAACGCCTTTGGAGCCATGTCTGAAGCGCTGGAGAGCATGCTCACGGATCCGGCCATGACGCCCGCATGCTTCGTGGTTGATGCTCTGGACGAGTGCGACGGAAGCGCCAGCGATATGATTCAACTCATCGTCAAGACTCTGCGCGTGTCGGACAAGGTCAGATGGCTGGTTTCTGGCAGACCGGGTCTTGACTTGATGAAGGCGGATTTCGGCGAGGCTCTCGTCGAGCTGGACTCCCAGAGATTGAAAGGACCAGTGCATGCGTACATCACGCACAAGCTCTCCGAGCTGAGTGAGACGAAGAGACCAGGCTATGAAGACGCCTCTCTGCTGCTGGAACTGTCCAACGAAATATGTGACCGAGCCAACAATACCTTTCTGTGGGCTGCGCTGGCGCTCAGGGAGCTCCAAGGACTTGACGGCAAGGAGGCCATGGAAACCATCAAGAAACTACCACCAGGCCTCCCGGCTTTGTACGGCTACCTGATGGCCAAGATTGATGCGTATAATGGCCAGCAGCGAAACCGTTGCCGAAATGTCATCGCAGCCGTATATCTCGCCCACCGACCCCTCACACTGCGAGAGCTCGGCGTCGTCGCAGGCTTAGCCTCTCCCGTCAAACCTCTGCGCATTGTCAAGGCGTGCGGCTCCATGCTCGCCATGACCGGCAGGGTTGTCTCTCTTGTTCACCAGTCTGCCAGGGAGTACCTGCGCGAGGCATATGGCGAAACGCTCCATCGAGGCGATCCCCTCCTGACCCATCAAGATATCGCTCGTCGCTCCATTACTGAGTTGCACAACACCCTCAAACAGAACATGTACTATCTGCCCGGGAACGGCTACTTCCCCAGATTTCTTGGCGACTCCATTAACGGGTCCGACGACGACCCCCTGGCTGGCATAGCCTATTCCAGCACATTCTGGATCCATCATCTCTGTGACGCCAGCGGAGCGAATGCACCAGCAGAGGTCGTCACATCTCAGGAGGTTCTGGCGTTTCTGAGGAAGTATTTCCTTCGCTGGGTTGAAAGTTTGTCGCTGTTGGGGAAGATGTCGGAGGGGCTGGAGTGTATTCGGATGCTGCTTGAGGAGGTAAGGAGTTTTTTGTTTTTTCTTTTTCTTTTCTTTTCTTTCCTTTTTTTGCCTTTTAATTTATATATACATTTGTTTGTTCTTGTTCTTGTTTGTTTCTCTTTATGTCTTCATATTACTATTTCTCTTTACTTTCCCCTCTTGCCTTTTCTCTTTACTTTCTCTTTATTTTATTTATTCCCCCCTTAAATATAATGGATTAAAAAGAAAAACACCATGCTCACTCACATTTAGCCGCGCTTTCAGTCTTCTGCTCCCCTGCACAAGTTCCTGCAAGACGCTGAAAAGTTTCTCATCACGCACAAGTCGACCATCAAGGCGGCAGCTCTGCAGACATATGGCACTGCCTTGCTCTTCAGTCCACATGACAGCCATGTTCGAAGGTTCGGATGGGACGAACGTCTGGGTTTCATCCGTGGCATGGTCACCACGCATCAAACAGGTGACTCCAGCACACGCACGCTCGAGGGCCGGTACGGTTCTGTTACGGCACTGGCATTCTCCGAGGACGGCAAGTTCTTAGCTACAGGCACTGAAGGTTCTGTGACCATTTGGGATATGCAAACGTGGATCATGGCTTGCACAATCTTTCTCCCCGACTCGACTGGCGTGGCGGAAGAGCTGAGCTTCTCTGCCGATTCGAAATCCGTATTGGCCGTATATGGCGATACGGCGCACGTCTGTGATCTGGAGACCAAGATCCAAATCCATGCCATCACGCACCCCGAGAAATTCACGATTGCCTGTGCAAACTTTCATTCAGACAACAAGAGTGTCGTCATGGTCCTCTACGATGCCACCGTACATATGTGGGACGCGGCAACGGAGAGAATCCACCAGATATTCACGGCCAGGGGCGAGACCAAGAGCATCATTGCTTTATCACCAGACAACAGTGTCTTGGCTGTATCGTTTCTGGAGAACCTGATTGGCGTGTGGGATATTGCTACCGGCACGGGTCACAGCGCCCGGGTACTCAAACGAGACAATGAAGCTTTTCGAGATTTTACTTTCGCTGCGGACAGCAAGACGCTTGCGTCTGTTTCCACCGATGGTACAATCTGCCTGTGGGACATCGAGAGTGGAACTTGTAAGCGAAGTTTCAGCCCCGGATGGAACAACTGGCCCACGATTGCACTTTCGCCGGATCTCAAGACCATTGCCATGGGGGGCCTAGAGGCCACTACTCGTCTCCTGGATACAAAAGACTGGAGTCAGCAAGAAGAGGCGGAAAGCCACCGCAGCCGGATAGCAGATGTGGTTGTGTCCCCCGACAAGACACTGGCAGCTACGGCGTCTCATGATGGTGAAATTCGGATCTGGGAGATTGAACGAGGCGAATGTTTGCATCGCCTGACTGGCCACAAGGACGATGTACATTGTGTAGCATTCTCTCCTGACGGGAAAACACTGGCCTCCGGGTCTAGCGATAAGACTGTGCGACTGTGGAGCGTCCAGAGCAGTGCTGGTTGCCTCCAAATCTGGAATGGCCATTCCTCGGCCGTGCGATGCATTGCGTTTTCGCCAGACGGCAAGACGGTTGCCTCCTTTTCTGACGATGAGACAGTTCGACTGTGGACGGTGGAGACTGGATCAAGCTTCGCCATCAAAGGACAGAGCCCAACCCAGTGCTGCATTGCCTTTTCCAACGACAGCAAGACTCTGGCCTCTGTGGACAGGTCGGGCTCCGTTGCTCTTTGGGACACCACGAGCGGTGACCAGACGTATGTGTTTAGGAGGGAAGACGCAGTCGTGCCCGTCGCCCTGCTGTTCACGCCAGACGACTCCGCCGTCCTCATGGGAACCAGCAGTGGCTGCATCTATTTCCTGGACAAGGCCTCGAATTCCCGCCGCAGGGTGGCCAACCAGCAGCAGTCCTTTTCGCACATGGCCATTTCGGCAGACGGCACCACTCTGGTGACGACAGCGGGCTCCGTCCCCATCAGCGCCACGGAACAGTTGTACCTGGACAAAAAGGTGCCCTCCGACACGCTGTTCGTGTACAGGCCCGTGTCGTTTCCTGGCATGGAGGCCGAGGCAAGACTGGGAGATGTGTGGATCGAAGGCAGCGGCGGGGTCCTGATGCTGCTGCCCGCGAGCTACGCGACGAATGTGCTGGCTGTGTGTGAGGATGTGGTCATTTTGGGGCATGCGTCGGGCAAAGTGACGTTTTTGTATTTTGATATTCCGAGGCGTCCTGGGGTGTATTCGTGAGTGTTGGTTATGGTGGCATGAGTAGCATGAGTATGAGGGGATATGGAAGGAACATAAGGGCATGAACCGGAGTACGCAGAGCACACAGAGCACGCATGAGCACGCATGAGCACACATGATGAGGAACATGAAAAGACCGTAAGAGGGGACATGAACATGAATAGAGAAGGAATCTGGAAAACGGCATGAGAACAGGTAGAGAATGGGCATAAAAGTATGAGCAGGGGCACTAGACACATGAGAAAAACATAAAGAGCAGGATAATAGGCATAAAAAGGACTATAAAAGGGGCATAAGATAAACACGAGAAAAGAGCATGAAAAGAGCACGAGAATGGGTACAAGAGGGCGCATAAGGAAGGGCATCAGAAGGAACGTGAAAAGGAACCACATGTTGAGACACAACAACGACTAACATCCACGGCTTGCAGCAGGAAATGACACGATTCACGGTCACGACCAAGTCAACACCGCTCTAGGCCTTGTGATTCAGGACGACGTAGTTACGCATCGTTATGAAAAGGGCATATAATACATGATAAGAAGTAGTATTGGTCTATTGTGATAATTTCAAGTGTAAAGTGAAGTCACCATGTATTGCACCAGTCGTCATGATAAATGAATAATAATGATGCGCAGCTGCACAAAGGGAAAACAATAGCTTACAAGTCTAAAGTATGACTAGTACAAAGTGTAGTGTAGGACTTATCACACGAGTCTTTTTATTAAAGAATAGTGGTTATGCGCAGTCGTACAAAGCATATAAACTGAGTAGTTGACTAGCCATAATACTCTCAAGTGCACTTGACGGTTGCGCTGGAAATATAGCTACAGTATACTGGCTCTATTTCACGATCTTGGCTTTCCAACTTGGCAATTTGGCAACGCAATACCTAGGTAATTTCATCATGAACACGACTTGGTCTACGGGGCTGTGAAAGGGAGGATGAAAACATGGCTTCAATAAATTGATCCTCTTACGCAGTAAATCAACAAAAGTTTAGAACCACCAGCATCATTTCAATAAACCGTAGTAGTAGTAACGGTAGTAGTAGTAACGGTACCGAGCACGACGGCGTCATGGATTACTACTACCTGAAGGTCTAGTGACTATGTGCGGCAGGCATTGATTGTACAAACAACGTGCGAGGCAAAGCATTGAGCCGTGTCAATCACAATGCATACCTTTTCTTCTCCTCCCTGTACACTCTTAAAAAAAAACAATTGTCCGAAAATGTGTTAGAGATAATAATCCCATGCTTCAATTAAAAAATCCATAGCTCATAATGATCAACGCTCGTTGTTTCACGGCGGAACCCTTAACGGGACTTCATGGAGCTCATGCTGTCGTTTGTGGACCCTTGTCGGCCAGGCATCTGCAGCAAAACGTTGATTAGCGAGGTGATTTTCCAAGACGAGCGTGTGTGCGTGGATGAAGAATTCCTCATTACCTCCATATTCTGCATGGTGCCACTCTTGAGAATCTTCTTGATGACTTCATCCACATCCTCTGTGTCAAACTCGGCGGCCAACATGTTCTTTGCGGCGGAATCGTAGGTACCCTGTGTGCCTTGTCTATAAGTGATGTGTTAGCGCTCGCTCAAGTTGAATGAAGACGTGTCAAAAAAAAAAAAAACGATAAAGACGAAAAAGACGAAAAAGAAGAACGTACTTGTGCGTCACAAAGACCTGAAACGTAGACACAAACTGGGCCAGGGGGATAGACGTATCGCCCTTGAGCCACTTCTTGTACTCTTCCACGTCGTCTACAAAGATGAGGAAATCGTCGTTGCGGCCCTGGAAATGGACCTTTGTCTGTGTGGATTCGCCGCGTGTCATTTTTGAAGGATGTGTGTGTGTTGACTCGTGAGTGCGGGGTATCGTGTGACTTTTTTGTTTTGTTGAAACGGGGTTTCGTAATAGGAGTGAGTGGGAAGCGCGGGAACGGGGTTGATGAGGTGTTGCTGTGGTTCTGATTGTTCAGTTTGTGTATCAAGTCTTATGGTAGTAGAGGAGAGTTGTGTATGGGAAAGGAGAAAGCGGTGCGGGAGGGGAAAATGGGACCTTTTAAACGAGAATTGGACGTGGAAGCTTTGGTGACTTTTTGCAGGCAAAGCTTGGCTGGCCAAGTATCCAGGTACTTATGCCTTGGAACATTGGCTGCCGTAGGAGGTAGGTCAGCCAAGTAAAGTAAGTAGTAAGTACTTGGTCACAGGGTTGCTAGTGAATTGGCTGATGACGATCGAGTCTGGAGCTTCGGGGAAAGAGCTACGTCATTGGCAGGGGAGCCAAGCGGGTGACTTGGGTTTGACTGGGCGAGTTGGTGACGTTGTGGTGCCCGCTGAGGTATGAAAAGTAGCTAGTTAGACTAGGGGTTGTAATGATGTTGTATTGGCTAAGTTGATCTAACTAATCACTATAAACCTAATATTATTCTAACCCCACTAGGCAGGTTCTAGGTTAGACCTACCCCTAATAAACTACTAAAGAATAAATAGTAGTATTAATTATAATACTACCTAGTTTAACTAATTAAGAAAATAATAGCTAAGTAAAAAGAACCTTAATATTATTAATTACTTTTATTACTTTTAAGTTTATTTTTTCTTTTATTTTTTAATCTATTAAATCCTAAGTATTTAATCTTAATAATTAAAGTTATTTTAAACGCTTAATATACTATTTTAAATAGTTTATATAAATTTTTCTAGTTAAACCCCTAACTATTAGTTTTACTTTATATAATACTAAAGAGACTTAAGAAATAATCTTAAATAAATTCCTTTATATTTTATAAAATTTACCTTTTAGCTTACTTTTTTTATTTATTTTCTTTTAAACTAAGCTATTAATTTAAAAGGTTTAAGTTTAATTATTATTAAATTAAACTCCTTTTTCTCTTTAATTTATAATATTTTATTTAAGTTTCTCTTTAGTATTTTATTTTTATAATAAGAGTTTTTAAGCTAGGTTTAAGTTAAATATAAATTTATTTATATTTTCTTTTTTTATTTTTTTAATACCTTAATAATATAAAAATAGCTTAAATTTAAATATTACCTTAGCTAAAGTAGTCCCTATTTTTATTATAAATTAGTTATTTAATATAATTATAATATTTAAAAGTGCTTAGTTTTATAAATTTAATAAGACTTTATTTTACTTAGTGCCTTATTTTATTAATTAATTCTTTATTAATCTTATATTTTACTTAGCTAAACTAGTTAAAAAGGGGTAAAAAATTAAACTATATATAATATAAGTTTTATATTTCTTTACTATAAACTTAAAGTTAAGATTTTTAAAGTGTAATTTATTATTATAATAAATACTTTTTAGCTAACTAAAAATTAAACTCTAACTTTAATTCTAAGCCTTTATTATTATATTTTTTATTACCTTTAAATAAAACTAAGCTATAGTAAATTTAGTTATATAGTTAACTATTATTAATATATATAAATCCCTATTTATTGCTATTAAAGTAATTAGTTTTAAATAGTTTATTATAATTAAACTTTATAGTTTAAGTATATTAATAGTTTTTAAAATAGCCTTAGCTAATTAAATTCTAATTTATTAGTATACTAAATATAACTAATAGTAATATTTAATATTACTTATTTAATTTAGCTAATACTATTTCCTTTAAAGTTTTTTTATAATAATTACTACTTTAAAATATTCTATAGTATTATATACTTATTATAACTTTTTAAATACTACCTTTATTAAAATATATTTAGCTAAGGACTTATTTATCTCTAAATAATATAATATTTAACTAATAATTTAATACTTTAAAGTATATCTATATATTATATATTTTTAATTTACTAGTATTTTATATATACTATATATAATTAATACTATAATTTTACTATACTATTTTAACTTAAATATTCTCTTTATATTATTAACTAAATTATCTACTAACTTTAGATTTAAAAGTGCCTCTTTAGGTAAAATTATATAATATTTTATAACTAAGTTAATATTTATAGTTATTATAATTAGTTAGTTTCCCTTAAGTAATATAATATTAATACCTATTTTTTTCTTAACTTAGTATAGGTTTAATCTTAATTAATTTAGTAGCCTTAATATACTATTTATAATTTCTATAATCTTTATTATATTAACTCTATAAATATACTCTATATTTAACTTTTATAAAATATCTATTTATTTTATAACCTTTCTATATATTTTAAATATATTTACTATTAAATTAATAATACCTTTATAGTTTATATAAACTTTTAAAGAATAAAGTAATAAATTAACTAATTATTTAGTTTTCTTTAAACCTATTATAATAGTAAATATTTCTTTTTTAAGCATTAAATATCTTTTTTTATTATTCTTTAACTTATAAAATAGCTATATAATAATTCTTACCTTTAAAAAGTTTAAATTAATAATACTAATTCTAGGTTTAATATTCTTTATTTAAAATAATACTCCCCTTATTTTTATCTTTAATATATTTATTACTAAATAGAACTATATCTCTAGCTAAGCTTTAAAAGTAATATTTTTTTAAATACTATAATAAATTTAAAATAATATTTATTATACTTTTATTATTTAAAGGGGCTTATTTTAAGCTACCTCTTATTATTATACTAAAGTTTTTTCTATCCTTATAACTTTAGGTATATTATAAAAAAAAGCTTACTTAATAATAAAAACTAAGTTTAATTATCTTAAAATAAACTTTTATAAAAAAAAAGTAAAATAAATTAAAGTAAGTATATTTTTCTATATTTAAAGGGAATTCTCTTTAAAATATTAAGCTATATTAATAAATTAATTATAGTATTTTCTTACTAAATAAATCTTACTATTTTCTATAGAAAACCTAATATAATTTACTTTTAAAGTAAATAAGGTAGTCTTTTTACTACTTAAACTAATTAAAGCTTATACTACTTATAAAAACTACTTTTTTTAGATAAAGTTAAAGTAGTTTTCCTAAAACTTTAATCCCTAATAGTAATTATTAATATATATTAAAAATAAGGTATATATATTCTTTATATATTTTAAAATTAACTCTAACTTTATTTTATCTTTAAAGAAAATATAACTAAATATAGTATCTTTAAATTTAATATAAGTACTAAAAGACCTCTTTAAACTCTATACTATATTATTATAATATTATATATTATTTAAACCTATAAAAGCTACTTTATATTTATTTAGTAAATAAATACTAATTCTTTAAAATCTATTTACTATATTTACTTATAATAAAAACTTTAGTTAACTATAATATATTATATTAAAGTTTAATTCTATATTATAATATAAATATTTTAAATCTATAGAGTTACTATTTAACTCCTAAAAGTTATATACTACTTAATAGTTTAATTTAATTAGTTTAAATAGTATAACTATTTAAACTATTTTATTTAGCTTAGCTAATATCTTTACCTCTTTTTAAGTAGCTTTCTATAGTTTTTCTAAAAATATTATTAAAGTAACCTACTTACCTTTCTCTTAAAAAATAATACTTACTCTTTTTATAGCTAAAAAAACCTTATAAGTAAAGGCTTTTTAAAAACTTAAATAATAATATTATTTTTACCTTATTAAAGTTACTTTTAGTTATAAAGGTATATAATATTATATTAAGTTAGTTATTTAAATATTCTTAATTCTAAAGATAAAGTATTCTTAATAGGTATAATATAGTTATTTAATTATTAGTCTTTATATTTTTATACTTACTTATACTTCTAAGGTTATACTTAACTTATTAAACTATTTTATAATTAATACTAGGTTATTTATAGATAAAAAGTAAGCTTTCTTTATATTTTATAATTAATAAGAATATTTCTTATTTTTTAATTAAAGTCTCCCCTTTAAACTAAATTATATATAATTAGCTTTTAAACTATTAAAATACCTTATTCTCCCCTTTATTTATTATTTTCTTATTTTTCTTTAACTTATTTACTACTTTTAGTAATATTAATATTAGTAACTAGCTTTATTTCTAGTGTATATTTTATTCTATTTTATTTCTTATTAAGTATCTTTTAATTTACTATACTTAAAATAGCCTTTAATATATTAAAGTTTAATTCTTTTCCCCCCTTAATATTAATATTTATAGTTTAATTTATTTTATTTACTTCTAACCTATCTTTATTATTTATAATTTTCTTTAAATATTTACTAAACTAACCTTTAGGTTTCTAAGTAATATCTTTAATAAAGTAATATATACTAATTTTAACTAATTATCCCTCCTTTTATTTAGCTATATATTTACTTAGTTAGTTTTAAATAATTATTTACTTTATATTATTTAAAGTAAGTTATATTTAATTTAAGCTTTTAAATTTTTCTTAGTTATAACTTATTAAGTTTATACTTTATTTTAATATAATTTATTTATTATAATTTTAAAATACTAGTATTTATTATTTAGTATATATTTTTTATAAATAGTTACTAGTCTTATTAGTTATAGTTATTTTTTTTTAAACTAAATAACTTTATATATATATAAACTTATTTATTTAATATTCTTAAGGTCTCTTTAACTTTTTTTAGAATCTCTTAATTATTTTCTAAGAATTTTATAGCCTTTAATTTATTTATATTTTTTATAAGTAAGTCTTATTAAAATAAATTTAAGTATAAGTAAATTAAAATAATTTAGGTTTTTTTACTAATACCTATAATAATTAGTTTCTCTTTACTATAGTGTTTTACTATATATATTTAGTATAACTAAAGTTTACTTAATAATAAATTCTAATAGTATTAAAAAGGTATAATATAAAATTTAATTAAAGCTAAAACTTCTTTAATAATAACTTATAAATATATATAAG
Organism: Claviceps digitariae; assembly: GCA_018360205.1. Taxonomy (NCBI): domain Eukaryota; kingdom Fungi; phylum Ascomycota; class Sordariomycetes; order Hypocreales; family Clavicipitaceae; genus Claviceps; species Claviceps digitariae. The sequence continues at coordinate 11,206 of SRPT01000681.1, forward strand.
CTATAATTTTATAAGCTATATTATTTACTATTTTAACTATTTATTTCTCTTTTAATTAAACTATAGAAAAATTATTATATATTAAGAAACCTTTATTAATAAGTTTAATATTTAAACTACTATTAAGTAATACTATATTATATTATATGCCTTTTATATACACTATAATATAGCCTAATAATAATGCTATTTAGGCCTTTAGTTTAGCTATATTATTATAGGCTATTACTATATTAGTTTCCTTTAAAATAAAGTTTATTAATATTTTAGGAAAAATTACTAATTAATATAGTTTAATTAGGTATAATATAATAGCCTTAGCTTTATTAGTCTTTAGCTTTTACTAATATTATATTAAATAAGTTAATTATTATTAAATAATTAGTATTACTTATAATAACTATAAGATATTTATTAAGATATTTATATCTTTTAGTTATTTACTTAAGTTAAATAAAGAAATTAAGTATTTATTTATAGCTTTAATATTTTCTAAAGCTAGTTATTATTTAGGTATATTTTTAGGTTTCTTTATTATTACTAGTATTAGAGTTTTTTAAATAGTCCTTTATATAAAAAGTATTACTATTAGTTTAGTAATAAAAAACACTTAAGGTTTTATAATCTTCTTTAAATAGAGCTTTAAAGCTAGTAATAAATAATTAAATTTATTTAGAGATATTTTATTTAAAGTCTAAGTAAATAACTATAAGGACTATATATTTAATAGACTAGCTTTAAGTATATTTTCTAATTATTTTTAAGTTTTTTTATTAATTTAAATTAGATTCTTTAAATGGGCAATAGGGAGAACCGATCGACAGAGATAGCTCTTAGCATCCTTGTTAAAGCCATTCGCGCAGCGTGGCACCACGGCGGTATTGCATTGCTACTTTAGTTAGATATCTCTGCTGCTTTTAATATAGTTTACTATAGGTAACTACTATATATTATACTCTAGGCAAGACTCTTTATATAAATAGTAGTATAAACCTAAGCCTTTACTATCTAGAGGACTACTTAATTATTCTTTAATAACTAAGCTACTAATAAGCTCTCTATCCCTATAAAGGTACTATAAGGGTCCCCTATTTTCCTTATTCTCTTTCTTCTTTATATTACCCCCCTCTATATAAAGCTATAAGCTATATAATCTATACTAATCTTAGGCTTCTCTAATAATATAAATATTCTTACCTATAGCTATATATTAAAAGAGACTTAGTACTAACTTAAAGCTACCTAGAAAATTTATATAAAATAGTCTATAAAGTTAGGGCTATAATTCTATTTATAGAAGAGTAAGCTTATACACTTTACTTATTAGCACTATATAATAATAACCCTAGTCTAATTTAGTATTACTATAATCTAACTAATTTAATTTGCTTATTTTCTTAGAGTTTAAATTTACTATAAACTTTATTAATAGGTATACTACTAATAGGTTAAAGTAAAATTAAGGCAGTAGTAACTTATACTTATAATACTATTAGTATTTACCTAGGGTTGCCCTCTATATAATGCTTAGCTTCTATATATATAAGTTATTTATAGTATTATTATATATAGGGTAGGAATACACTATACCTTATTTAGCACTAATAAAAAGGCCTATAGTATAGCTAAAATATTTATTTTTAAATAAATAAAGTGCCTTTAAATAATTATAAGAGCCTATAAAGCAATACTATAGTCCCTATTTAAAACTAAATTAGCTATACCTTTAATTTACCTTTACCTTAACTACTATATACACTATTACTTTAACTGTATTAAAGCTAGTAGTATAGCTAATAAAATCTAAGCTGCCTATGCATTAATAATAAGCTAACTCTACTAATGCTAATAATATAGACCCTACTATGCCCCTACCTCTAACTATATTATTATTAAATTACGCTAGTTAGGGCTATGCCCTAATTTCTAGAACCTCTTCTTTCTAATCCATATAGGAAAAACCCTAGTATAGGGGGGAAAACCTATATAGTAACCTTAGTACTATTAGGCTAGGACTATAGTGGTTCTAGAGTGGTTCTATAGTATATATAAATAGTGCGCTACTACTAGGTAAAGCCTATAGTAATTATAGTAGAGTGTATAAATATATAAAAAAGTTAGGGGTATTATAGTACTAGTCTAAATATAGTTAACCTAGTATTAGCATTAAAAAAATTAAGTTTTACTAGTATTAAAAGAATAAAATTTCTTATTAATAGTAAAAAAATAATCTTCTATAGAGCTAAAGGGGGCTATATTAGCTTAGTAAGCAGCCTCTATATGCTAGGGGTAGTTACTAGTAATAATATTATTAACTTTATAATAGCTTTACTTTTATATTAATTTAAAGAATTAGAGTTTGCCCTATAACTATAGTAATAGTAGTTAGGTTCTATATTGCCTATGCTATAAGTTATATTAATTTGCATTAATTAGTTATATTAAATATATTTTTTATAGTATATATTAGAATAGTAAATTAGCAACTAAGGGGGGGTTCCCTTTTTTATTATATAAAGGCCTCTTCCCCCCCCCCTTTAGCCTTCTTTCTTTTCCTTTATATATTATAAAAATTATAAATAATCCCCCCCTTACTATACTTATAGTACTACTAATACTAATACTATTTACTATAGGTTTATAGTAGTCCTATCTATAGGTTCTAACTTATTATAAATAATAGCATAAAAATCTTTAACCTTATAGCTTAATATAAATATTTACCCTCCCTTACCTTAGTTTTATATTTAATCTAGCCCTAGCCTAGGGATTCTAAGGAGTATCTCTATAGTTTATACTTTATAAAAGGTAAAGATATTAGCTAGTAGTGCTATAATTAATAAGGTAAGTACCTATTTTAGGGTTAGGCTATGCTTAGTACTAACCTATAGAAGGTTTTAGTATAATATATTATAAGTATACTAAAGCTTATTAGTTTTATTACTAGGTAAGTCCCTAATAATCCTACCCTAGTGCTACTATAGTTTTTAACTAAGGTTATAAATTAAAAATTAGCCTTTATATTATAATAATATAAAGAAACTTATTTATATATAGTAGTAGTATATAAATAGTAAAGAAGTTAATATAAATTTGCCTTGCTTTTAGCTTAATGCTGCCTTAGTAGCTAATATTATAGTATAGAATAAATAATATAGTAGGCTTTAGAAAAGGTTAAAGCTATTTATTATTATAGAGAGAAAGGGAAAGGCCCTAGCTAGGCCTAGCGCTAGGCCTGCCTTAGGTAAGGCATAGTAGGAGGAGCTACTCTCCTTGCTAGGGTAGTGTGCTAATGCCTTAAAGGAGGTAAATAAATTAAAGAGGGAGAAGTGGAAGCAGCCTGCGCCCGTAGCGGCTGCGCCCTAGGCCAAGAGGGCCCGTGCTGCTAAGACGGCAGCGGCGGCGACGGCGGAGGAGGCGCTGGCGGCGGTGGTGGCGGCGGCACCCCTAACTATATACTATTTTTAAACTTTCCCTATAGTTATACCCTTATTCTTTTACCTACTAAGTAATTTATATAGAACTAGTCTACCTTATAGTACTATAACTAAGAAGTAGTAAGAATATATTAGTTTTAATTTAAACCTATAGTAGTAAAATAAAACCCTAGCTTTACCTCTATAAAGAAAATTATCTACCTTTACTATAAATTAATAAAATATAAGTTTACTACCCTTATTTAGCTATACACTAAATATCTTAATATATAAGCCTATTTATACTACTATTATATACTTAATATAGACTTACCTATATACTAATACTAAAAGGACTTTAATAATTATTACTATTTAATTTTTACTTATTTTAACTTTAACTACCTTTAGCCTATTAATCCTAATATATTACTACTTTAAAACTACTATAATATTTATATAGCCCTTAACTCTAATTATTTAGTAAAGGCTATTATAACTTAAGTGCTTTAAACTAGCTATTTCTTTTAATTTTCCTTTACTTAATTATTTAAATAATAGTAAGCTAATAATATAATAGAGTGTATAGTATAGGGGTTTTAAGTTATTACTAGCTTATTAATAATAATAGTAAAGGCTAGGTTAATCTATATACCTTTTAAGTCTTAATTACTATAATAATATAAATAATAGTAGTTATAGTAGTATATTAGTATTATAGTAATATAAACTTAGTAATTAAAAACTCTTTTTATTCCTTAAAAAATAAAAAATATAAAGAAAAAATAAAAACTTAGGCCTATACCTCCCTATATTAATACCCCCCTACCTTTATACTTACTCTACCTAATGTTTTAGCCTATAAGCCTTCTATAGAATTTTATTTTACTCTTTTAAAGTATTAATAATACACTATACCTATAGTAGTATTTTACCTTTAAAAAAGAATATAATAGTCTTAGACTGCCCCCCTACTATTATTACTATAGTATTAGCCTTAACTTAGCTAATTAGTCTCTTTACCTCCTTCTAGGTAGTATTATATTTAACTAACTATAGTAATTAGTACTATATTAAGACTAGCGTAGGACTAAGTTATATTTATATTAACCTTCTTACTAAAGGTATATAAATTTTAGAAATTTATAATATAAAGTATAGTATTATAATATAATATAATATTTTAATCTAGCTATAGAACTAGTTAGCTACTATATTACTACTACCTTAGGGGTATATACTTACTAGAATATATATTTTTTATTAAATAGTATACTTATAGTAAGTTATACTAGTATCTAGGTAGTTTAAGGCTAGGTTAAAGTTAGTACTAGGGTAGGTTATATACCTTAGGTATTATAATACCTTTTTATAATATCTACCTCTCTAAAGAAGTAGGGTGTATAAAGCTAATTATAGACTAAGCTAGGCTAGCCTTAGGTTAAATATAGCATTAAGTTAGGATAAAGGGGGTATTTATATTATATTTAAAAATAGTAGAATTTTATAGTATTATTTATAGTAAACTAGGGTTAGGTTAGTATTAATATAGTACTATAATTAGAGGAGGGGGCACTTATAATAATAATAATAATACTAAGGAAAAAAGAGAAAAAAGGGAAAAAGAAAGAGAGTTATACTTAAGGGGGAAGGCCTTATTTATATTCTTAGTAACCCCCCCCCCCCCCTTAGAACCTAGCACTAATTACTCTAGGGCCCTGCTTTTTTAGTATATAGAACTTAGTAAAATATTTTTAGGTCTATAGTAGTGTATAATATAAACTAGCATTAGTACTAGCCTAATACTAGAAAAATAACACTAAAGTGACTTATATAATTACACTACCCTCTACTATTAGCTTACCTAACTCCCTCCTAATATAGGACTATACTATATTAAATTTTTATCTATATTCTATATATTTCCTAGTAATATAGGCTATTAGTCTAGCCTATAAAGCATTACTTCTATATAGCTAGAACTAGTAAGGGGCTATAGTGCCCTTAATGTAGTATTTATATTATATATAGGTTTTCTACCCTATACTAGGGTTTTTCCTATATAGTTCTTAGGAGGAGAGGTACTAGATATTAGGCCCT
>SRPT01000682.1:0-16689 GCA_018360205.1 Claviceps digitariae
AAAAAAAAAAGCAAAAAAAAAAAAAAAAAAAAAAAAAGGGCTTGCATATGCAAAAGAGAGAGACTTGAGACTTTAAAACATGGCGTTTCAAGTACCGCGTGACACAAGTACACAACAGACGCCACTTGCAGCAGATGTTCTAAATAACCGGCCTGGAAGCAGGACGGCATCCCGCACACCTTCACTTCAAGAGAGACTTTCAAGGAGATTTGTTTCGACCTATTCAAAATGAAAAACTCCCCTTGTCTACCTATTATACTAGCGCCTGCCACCAACAATAACAGCAACAACAACAACAAAAAAAAAAAGGGAAAAAATGAAATGAAAAAAAAAGGGCAATCATCAGGCTAGACTGCGGTGACCTGAGAGCCTCTCTCTATTTTCTCTCCGATTGCTGACTGAGCTTCGCGCTGAGCGTCTTGCCGAATAAATAAAGCCCCATGGGCTGCAACCAGAAATCACAAACATTCAAGTCTATGAGATAGTTTTGTTTGTGGTAGACAACATATGTAGATGAATCGGTCTCCATCGTCTTTCGGTTCTACTCCAAGGGCATCAGCGCTGCGCGTTGCCGGCAACTACTTTCTGATGCTGTTCCTTCTTTCTTTTGTCTTCAAGATGTAATCATACTCAATCCGTAACGTGGATCGGGTTCTCTAAGTATCCGCTCAATTTCGGACGGTTCAAAGACGGCCTGGAAAATGGCCAGGTCCGTGGGAGGCTCTGTTGTCGGTGGCATTGGCAATCGTGGTGCCGACGCAGTGGATGATGCGTACGCGCGTGCTGCTGCAGATTTGCCACCTCTTGATCCCGATCCCTTCTTGCTCTTCCTTGCCATCTCATCCCATATAGAGCGCGTGGTGCTTTGAGCTGCGTCTTCAAACGCGAAAACAACATATGCAAACTGCCCACGGAGATCCGGGTCGAAGAGGAAAACATCGCGCCATATTTCCGCCACCTCTTGAGGCGGATTGCGACAGCCATTGCCCAGCCCAAAGTCTCCAATGACGACTCGATTGTAATTGTTGTAGAGGCAGATACGAAGAGCTCCGCGCACTTTATCTCTCATCATGTCTCTTTCCTCTGCGAAAGAGTACATTGTTCCATTTTCCTTTAGCTTGGGCCATCGCGTAGGAGGTACTGAGATAACAGGCAAGTCATGCCATTGTTCGAGCCTTTCGTATTGATCGTGAGGACCACGACAGACCACGACGGCATCAGAAAGTATGCCGCCGGTAGTAGGAATAGGATAATTGGATTCAACCTCCGTGCTTGGCCATGGGGTGCTGAGAGTTGCTGAGAGATTGCTTCGACGACACAGCTTCTCCTCGTATCCAGAGCAGCCAGTCTCCCAATCACCACCAGGCCGTCGTTCGTTGGCGGCACAAATGAAGGGAATCCGGACTCTCGAGCCACCACTCGCTTGGCTGTCAGCAGCCGCGTATGAGATGGCAGTCATGATTGGATCTCCAATCTCAAGTCGAAAGACTGGAGGACGAATGCTCTGATTATGACGCGAGATTTCCAGTGTCGTGGGCTGCCTGTAGAGGACGGAGAAGGGTGGGAATAGTTCGGCATAGTTGGCGTTGATCAAGGGTATAAAGTTCCTCTTGGTGTCTGCTGCAATTTCCGAGGGCTTTACCCGGGTAGATCTTATTATAGGAACCATGATGGAAGAAGCCCCTGTGAGCGGCAGCATCAGTGGCAGCAGCAGCAGCAGCAGCAACAACAACAACAACAACGATATATCAACCCAGAATATTCTCGCAGTCAGAGCCGTAGACCGATTGCGAGCTGATAGTCGGAGCGAGCTGATACATGGAACATTTGAAAGCTGATTCGACGGGGTCTTTATACTCCAGAACCCGAGCTACCGACGACAGAATCAGAAATACATCAAAATACCTCAGAAACTGGCGACATGAAGCTACAAAGACAATGGACAAATCTCGATAAACGTTGTGTGACAGAGACACCCAAGAAATATGAATCATTCCCTTTGGGTCATGCTCATCTAGAGGCGAGATATGGAAGACATGATTACCACCATAGACGAGACGAGGTACGAGCCAATATATGAAAGATAGTCGGTCAGTTGGCGGCGAATTAGTGCGCGGATTACTGCTCTGCTCTTTTTTTTTTTTTTTTAAAAAAAAACTACCATTACATGGCCGTATCGCTCGAGGTGGGGGATGTGGTGGTGTCTCGCAACTATACCAACCCGCCAAAGCACGAGTGCACCACCCAGCCAGTCTGGGGGAGTAGCAAGGGGGGGGGGTTTGAGTGCCAGAAAGTGTGACGTGGTCCCCAGCTCTTCTGCCATATGGCTTGCTTGCTTGCTTGCTTACTTACTGAGCAGGGGGGAAAATGCTAGGGCAGGCAGGCAGTAAAGGCAGTCAGTCAGACGGTCCCGAAGCGCAAGGGGCAAGGGCCGCGGGACCCTTCCCCATGCAGGCGGCGCAGACGCAGGCATTACAGACATAGGTCCAGGTCCCCAGCGTCGCTTTTGGTTTTCGTCTTGTCGGTAAATGGCCCTGTCTATGGATGCTGTAGGTCGCACTCGGCACATGAGGACAGCCGAATAAGAGCAAGAGGGGCAAGGCAAGGCATGATCTCTCAGGGAGGTTTCTTTTCCTTGGCAGTGACGGAGTGCTGCCAGTCCGATCTGTGGCACCTCATCTCGCCTTTGTCCAACAAGACAGTGTCGTGGATCAACGGACCATCCATCAAACCATGGTCGCAGACGGACGGGAGTAACGGGACATGGGAACATGTTGGCGCCGTTGCTAGCATGCGGTCAGCGTGCTGTGAAGAGCCCAAAATGGCCTTTGAATGCCGATTTGTAGCAGCATGCGTATGGCACAAAAGCGAATGGCGTGCAGGGTTTGTGGTTGGTCGGGTCGAGCAATCATCTGAGACACATTCAAGCACAAGAACGGATGCAAGACAAAGGCCCAAGTAGGCCGAATCGATTCTCAGGTCAGGGTATGTCATAATCGGTCGAGAAACCAGGGCTCGGGAGGGTGTTGGGCCCAGGAAAGAAGAAGGCAGTTGATGAAGAAGACGCTGTTTAAGATGAAAAGAAAAGAAGGATGGATACCAGGCACTGCAGGACAGCAGGCATGGAGATTCGGAGACTGTAGACTCGAGCGACGATCCTCGTATCAGATATTTTGGCTCGAGAGATAACTAGGCGGTAGCGGCTGATGTGATGCGACGAGTGAGACCGAATGGTCAGTCAAACAGGCCGAGCCTTTACGATGTCGACCAGCTTGAGGAAACCGGCAAAGCATCAACTTGGTAAGCACATGATGCCACAAGAATGTGCTCGCAACCAAGTGCGTGAAACGGGAGGGTTCCCGAAATTGCTCCGATGCACGAGAGCAACGAGAGAGCAGGCAGGGTAGCAGCCGGCGCCTGGATCTGCCACGTTGACATTGCTTCGGGGCGGGAAGTCGAGGTGACGATAGCAGGTGGCGTGAATGGCGTGAATGGCGTGAACGGTGGGAGAGATGGGAATGGTCTGGATGGTCTGGATGGTCTGGATGGTTTCGGCAAAGTATCCTTCCACCAGACAATCGACGTTGTTTTTGAGCACGATTGCGGTACAGTCTGTCGTGTCCAAGTAGCTCGGATACTTGGCCGTGAGCGTTATCTGCCTGTTGAACGTTGTTTTCCGTCTCTTCGTGTCTTCGTCTACTGAGCAGCTGATCCAAGGTGGGAAGGAGGACCCGAGCCTCGTCCAGTCCATGTCTCCTTCTCGAAAGCAGACCAGACCAGACCGCTTCAACGCTGCTGAGATGCCGACTTGATCCGAGCTGCCTTCAGCTACTTTCAGCCCACCCCATCCACTCGCCATCCCAACAACCCGTCAACCCGTCCATCCGTCCCGTCGTCTCCTCCATGTCGCCTTTCCTGGACGGGGACGCGATATGAATAGATGTGCAGTGTGCAGCATGCAGCGTGCACTGTGGGGTGCTCGTGCTCGCCTGAGCCCGGTGAATCCGACGCGGACCCACTTTGCACGTCCGTTCAGGAACCCGCTCATCACCTCAACGTTGACTGGCTTTTGTCTTCGATATCTCGAAATCTCATCTCATGTCGTGATTGACGCTTCACGCCCAAAAAAAAAAAAAAGATTTGCCTTGAAACCATTGGCCCGTGCTTCGCAGCAATCTCATCCATCTATTTCGTCCGAGGTCGATCCGCGAATCTCCGCTGCGAATTTCCACGCGGCACCCCAAATTTCTGACGCGCGAAAGCCGCCGGCCCCGAACATGGTGAGGCCAATTTTCGTACCCCAAGCCGTCCCCACTCTTCGACGACCGCCAGCAGCTCGCCCATGCAGCAGAAAGTATTCGGTACGAATCATTGGCCAGCAGCCATCGCAAGCCATCAGATCCGTGGCCGACCTCAAGGCATGGCGACCCGAAACGAACGTCCCAGACGTCGAGGTTTGTGGATGGGTGCGATCTGTACGCAAGAGCCCAGGGTTCCGCTTCGTTGACATTACCGACGGATCCTCTATGCGGCCCATGCAAGCAGTTGTCGACAAGGCTCTTGCGATAGGGTATGATGCTCCAAAAGTTCCCCCCCCATGTCGTTCTTCAACTCTCGTGTTATCGTTACTGATAATACTCGCCTTGGTTTATCACGCCAGCATGCGACCCGGTGCTGCGGTTCGTGTCAAGGGAACGTGGTACAATACAGTCGACAGAAAGACGGATGCTGCAGATGATGAGCCTTCTGTCTCGGGACAGTCTCCCTCACACCAACAGGCGAAGCTTGACCATTCTGAAGTGAGCCAGAATGCTCATCAACGTCAGACTGTGCAAGAACTTCAAGTAAAGACGGTTGATATTCTCGGCGACTCAGACCCTATGGTGAGTCGACTTGGAAGTATTCGCGGGCATTGAGTCTCACACTAATACCTTTGTTCGCGTGATTTGCGTTGGAAAAAAAAAAAAAAAAAGACAAATCCCATCCAAAACAAATACCAGACACCAGAGAGCCTGCGATACAGTTCACATCTACGATGTCGGACACCATTGAACTCTACCCTGATCCGTCTACGGTCTGATGCTATCGCCTTGCTCACGAGTTTTTTCTTCGCGGAAAAATTCCAGCAGACACATCCCCCCATCATCACTTCTTCAGATTGCGAAGGGGCAGGCGAGGCCTTCACCGTCAAGGCTGGTACCAAGAAAGAATTTTTTAGACATGCCAAATACCTCACTGTCTCGACCCAGCTTCATCTGGAAGCATTGGCTCAGTCTGTTGGAAACGTGTGGACACTGTCTCCTACCTTTCGGGCTGAGCAGAGCGACACATCTAGACACCTGAGCGAATTCTATATGCTCGAGGCGGAAATGGGTTTCGTCGAGGACATGGATGAAGTCATGGGTCTGGTTCAGAAAATGCTAATGAGTCTCGCAAATGGCCTCAAGGAATTACGGGCTGCAACCGAGCTTGACTTGAATAGACTCGACTCTCGGGACCCAGCGGAAAGATTGGCGTTTGCTGACTTGGTAACTAGAGAAGAGCTTCAGCGGCGTTGGGCAGGTTTATTATCTCCCAACAAGTGGCCCAGATTAACTTATTCTGAGGCCATTGAGCGTCTTCAACCTGTTGCTGATCAATTCGAGCACAAGCCGATATGGGGTAGTGGCCTTCAGTCAGAACACGAAAAGTATCTGGCAAAAGAGGTTGGCTACGACAAAGCAGATGATGCTTACCTTCCAATTTTTATTACTCAGTATCCCCGCGATATCAAGGCATTCTACATGCTTCGCTCAACGTCGCCTCCACCTCAAGGTGAAACGGTAGACTGCTTTGATCTTTTGGTTCCAGACCTCGGCGAGCTGGCGGGAGGCTCCATGCGCGAAAATCGCTTATCTGAGCTTGAGCACAACATGAGGTTACACGGACTAGAGGTGCCTAAAAAGGGGCAAGAAAAAGCCAACAGCTTGGGTTGGTATCTGGATCTGAGACGATGGGGGTGCCCACCACATGGAGGATTTGGTCTTGGATTTGATCGCCTTCTTAGCTATCTGAGTGGCGTGTCAAACATCCGCGACGTTGTGACCTTCCCGCGTCATCACCACCGCTGTGATTGCTAGAGGCTGGCGATCGGTTAGGGATGTTTCAAAAAGACGGGATGCAATTTTACTTCTCGATTCATCAACTCACTAGGAGAGATATCCGGCCCGACAGAGTCGGCTGATTCCCGGCTTACACAACGGGCAGTCCAATAATGATGTCGATGAGAGCCTTGTGCGGATGGAATGATAGAGGTCATGTTTGTTTTTGTGGGAGCCGAACAGACGAGAACCGGTGTTGGTCTGGTGTCACAAACGGCGCGGGGCGCTTTTCGTTTAGAAGCGGGAGACTACGACCAGGAGTGGAACTGTGCAATACAGGAAAAAAAAGAGGATGAGAAGGAGAGAGCGAACAAAAAAAAAAGGAAAAAATGTAGAAACGCTCATCATGATCTTCGAAGCAGCATGTCCGGTATAGGAAGAGCGCAATGTGAAGGTCGGATTTTCGCGGGTCGAGCCCTGGGCACTGCTGCTGATCTAGCCTGTCCACTCGCATAATGACGGGGTTGATCTTTCAGAAGGCCGATCTTTTGAGTCAAGTAACAACTGTACAACATATAACTGTACAACATGACATGGGCCAAGGCGAGTCCCGTCCCGTTAGACGGAATAATGTAACATTACTTGTTCATGGAGCACGCGTCTACATGGTGGTGATTGATTTGTTGTGCAAGAACCGCCCAAATGCTACATGAGCTGCTACATGAAGTTTTGTCACTTTAGTCATATTCTTCTTGCCTCCCCAGAAGGCTCCCCCTTTTCTGTCAGCATCAACGTGGGTTTTTCTCCTCGACTATCAACAAAAGGCCATCCCTCCGCTCCCACCCCAACATCCACATATCTATCTAAAGAGAAGATCGCACAAGATCTACCGTGGCGCAATGCAAGGATCCCAATGCTGTTGACGTGCTGAAAGGGACGCATGACGGGCGTCATGCTCGGCCACCCAGTCTACAAACTGTGCTATTATCATTCAGGCTCAGAGCGTTGAGCACCAGCCACGGGGTGCACATGAATATGGGGGGGGCTAGGAGGCACTCGCGGCTGCGGCGTGAAGGGGTAGGCTAGTTGAACGCTTCCATTCCTGTTTGTAAACTTGATTTGGGTTTGTCATCTTTTTCTTCTTTTTTACTTCACTCTTATGCTCCTATATATCCCTTCAACCCTTTCTACACTGTAAGAGAAACGCCGCGCAAGGTCCTTCACGCCCAGCACCACCACCACCATCATCGCCATGCAACACAATTTCGAAACCCTCCTTCCCTCGCCCCCCAAAACGATGCAACCACCACCTACTGCTCTATACAATCGTTGCGAGAAGAGACAGGAGATTTAGCTTAAAATGAGAGCATACTTTCTTTTCTTAAAAGTGAAATAAAAAGGCGGAAAAGGGTATATAGAGCAAAAAAAAGAAAAGAAAAGAAGGAATAAAAAAGAGTAGAAAAGAAAGAAGAAATAATAATAATTATAAAATCTATTAAGAAAAGCAAAAAAACACCTATAGAATTTTGCTAGGGCATGGAAAATTAACAGCTTAGTCGTGGCGAGCTGCTGCATGTGCATGTTTAGAGAAGCACAGCGCAGCATAGCAAAAAGAAGGAAAAAAAACGGAAAAAAAAAAAAAAAAAAAAAAAAAAAAAAAAAAAAAAAAAAAAAAAAAAAAAAAAAAAAAAAAAAAGAAGAAGCAGGATATAATTCGGGGGGTTTGAAGGTTGTTTTTTTGCGTTTGTTTTTTCTTTCTTGTTCTTTTGTGAAATGCGGAATGCTACGGAGATGTGAATGCGTGCGCGCCACCACCACGACGGCTTGCAGTTAAGAGGGGTGTTTTTTTTTTTTTTTTTTCGTTTATACTATACCAGACACATACATGCGAGCTTCATTAACCTCAGCGTCGCCCTGTTTAAAATAAATAACCAAAATAGTTGATAAATAAAATGCCCTCCCTCTTCCTCTTAGCACCCCTCTTCCTCTCACCCCTCTTCCTCTCACGCCTCCTCCTCGTCACCCTTTTGCCTCTCGCCCTCCCTGTCGTCGCTCCATCCCCGTCCGTCCCCGTCATCGTCCCCGTCATCGTCCACACCTGGTCCGGCCCCTTCACGGCCGCCGCCTCAGCCGCCGCCGCGGTGCTCCGCCGTCCCCGGGCGTCGGTCCTCGATGCCATCCAGGCCGGCGGCTCGGCCTGCGAGCACAACCAGTGCGACGGCACCGTCGGCTACGGCGGCTCGCCCGACGAGGACTGCGAAACCACGCTCGACGCCCTCCTCATGGACGGCACCAGCCTGGACGTGGGCGCCGTGGGGGCGCTGCGCCGCGTCAAGCACGCCATGGCCGTGGCGCGCCGCGTTCTCGAGCACACGGAGCACTCCCTCCTCGTGGGCGAGCTGGCCACGCGCTTCGCCCTCGAGAGCGGCTTCGCGGCCGAGAACCTCTCCACGGACGCGTCCGCCGCCTCGTGTCTCGAATGGAAGCGCCGGGGCTGCCAGCCCAACGCCCGGCGGGCCGGTGCCGGGGTGGCGCCCGATCCGCGTACCTCCTGCGGGCCGTATCACTACCATGATCATCATCATCATCATCATCAGCCGCATCTACTAGACGACTACGCCAAGTCCCACGACACCATCTCGCTCATCGCCCTCAACGCAACCGGCCACATGGCCGCCGGCACCACCACCAACGGCCAAGCCCACAAAATCCCCGGCCGCGTCGGCGACGCCCCCCTCCCCGGCAGCGGCGCCTACGTCGACAGCCTGGTCGGCGGGTGCGGCGCCACCGGCGACGGCGACATCCTCATGCGCTTCCTGCCGTGCTACCAGGCCGTGGAGAGCATGCGCCGCGGCATGTCGCCCCTGCACGCCGCCGAGGATGCCATCCGCAGGATCCTGAGACGCTATCCCCGCGTGCGGGCCGGCATCGTGGTCCTCAATAATAGGGGCGAGCATGCCGGCGCTGCGAGCAACTGGTCGTTTTCGTACTCGTACCGACGGGCGGATATGCGGGAGACGGGGGTGGTGGGCGTGGAGCCCATGGTGGGTGCTGATGGTGATGGTGATGTTGACGGGGCGTCTTGGACGGAATTATAAGAGCGGGGGAAACAATGAGCTAACCAGGATATACATACATACATATGTCCATCCAGTGACTGGTGTTAGGGAGAAGAATGTGGCAGGTTTCGCGAGGTATAGTTGCAACGTGCTCGTGTAATTGTTTGGGGCGGAGAAGGAGAAGAGACCCTTGAGCAGAGTGGGTTTGTCTAAATACACCTCCTGAGGATAATGGCAATGACCCGGGGGAGGAGGGGATGATACACATTGCGATTTACATTCACATTCGTGTTTGTTCTGAAAATTACAAAGAAGAGAGGTTTCAAGGGTTATTATTTTTAAGTTTCATATGTCGGCGGATCGTCTTTACCGTAGAGAATCCTTTAGCTGCTTGCCTTCGTCAAAGACTACTTTGCCATCCTTTTGTACTGGCGCAATGTGCAACTTGCCGGTGACATCATCGTGGCCATGATGCCCCTCCTTTGGCTGAAGTTCCTGTTCTGACAACCCAGTCGGCTTGCGTGCCTGCTCGATGGCGGCAGGGAGGGCAGCAGCACCGGCAGGAGTGTCAGCAATCTCGTTGATCTGCTCCCCGGACAAGACGTCGGTGACGCGGACACCCCGGCTCGACAAGAGAATCGTGGCGGGCCCCTTGAACTGGAGAAACAGACGGTCTCCCCAGATGGTGCGGCGCGTCATGGTTCGTAGGTTGTACAAGGCTGCTGCGAGGAACTTGTAGACGCCCGAGTTGCGCACCGTCTTGGTGAGGTTGGTTTCCGGCAACCACCCAGTCAGGGATGGGATTTGGAGACGCAAACTCGTGCTTTTGAACCGGAACGGCTGAGGCGCATTCCTTGTTACTGCATAGGCTACGACGCTGCCCGGGTGGGCGACAAACTCTTCTCCCTCGCCCAGTGTCAGTTGATACACCTGTCCGGGGGCGCACAAAGCGGCCAATCCCCTGCCCGTAAGATGGGTGCTGCCCCAATGCGCCAGGGCAAGCTTGCGCTGAATCCTCGACGACAGCGTCAAGGTGTGTCCGGTCCATGCCAGCAGAGCGTTGCGCTGCGACACTATCCAGTCGGTCGTGCCATCGAGATGCAATACGGAGAATGTCGTCGTCGGTGATTTAGAAGCAATCAATGCTGTGATGGGCGTCGTCGAAGATATGCGTTGGTAGAGGAATGGAACTCCAAAGGCCGCTCGGGGGAGCGGGTTCAAAAGCGACAATGTAGATTGAGCCTATGTAGTTTGCCACGACGGCGGAGTGCATGTCAGTGGCCGCGATGCCCGCAGTTCGTCAAGCGATTTGTTGTCTCGAGAGAAGCATTGGGGGCCAAGCGAACGCACATTGTCTGCTTTGCCAGCCACGGCTACAAGAGTGCCACGCCTGGTGTAGAGTTTCTGAGATGCTGAAAGAGTCACAGAGAGCATCGAGTATGGCGATCCAAGAACTTCGAATTGGGCATCTGGGAGACGGCAAATTAGAAAAAAAAAAAAAAAAAAAAAAAAAAAAAAAAAAAAAAAGAGATAGACAGAGAAAGAGAGGGAGAAACGCCAGCTTAAACGTTCATTCTCTGTACAGAGCGCCATCTCACCTGCCATATCTCTAGAGCTGCTAAAGGAAGCTCCGAAAGCATCCCTCGTCCCCTTTGGCGATTCGGTACTTGGTGCGGCGCTGATCTGAATACGGCGGCATTGCCAGCATACAAATGCTGCCGCCGTCCCCCGGGGCCGCAAGCCATGAGCGGAGGACCTTGCAATCGACGAGGATCCTCGCATCATGTTATCGGTGCTCGTCGAGCGTCGTCCGTAACTCTGTCGTGATGGCGACGACGAGAACGAGGCTCAAGGCTTAAAGCTCGAAACTCAAATCTCGAAGCGCAAAGCTCGAGGCGCAAAGCTTCAAGTCCCCACGGGTCGGCTCGCAGGACGGCTTTTTCCGGTCGCCGAGAAGATCCAAGATCTCAGCACAGCACAAGACACAAGTGACATGAGCAGAGCAGAAGGACATCAAACATCAGCTTCAGGTGGGACCCGCACCTGCCCACCATGGAAGTCGGACCAAGGGCCAGGATTGGTCGAGCCGGACCAGACGTTTCCCAGGGAACTCGAGCCAATTTCGCTTTGTATTCGCGCCAGCGCCAACGCCAACATCCCTGGATGAACGGAGAGCAATTTCATACACTCGATACATTTGGTCAAACCGTCCATCAATCCGTCGTCCATCGTCCATCGTCCATCCATTGTCAATCTACACGTGCCCAACGCGCTGCTTCTGTAGTGCCAGTCGACCCTCGAGTGCTGCGGTGCAGCCGGCTGTGGTTCCCTTTCTTCTTCTTCTTTTTCTTGGTCTTTTGTTTTTCTCTTCGCGTCCTTGATCTTCTTTTTTTCTGCCTTCCTCGTTTCATATTCTGCATTGATGCATCCACCTCGCGTGACCCGCCATGTCCGTTCGCGTTGTCGCCAGAATACGTCCGCTCCTGGAGAAAGAGCTCGACAAGGACATCATCGTTCGTCCTGACTGCGCGGAGCCCGGCAAGCCAAACACCATCATCAAGATACCGAGTCCCAAGAATGGCGCCGAAGAGTTCTCGTTCGCGTTCAACGCGGTATACGACCAATCCACGTCCCAGGAGACGCTTTTTACTTCCGAAGGTACGCTGCAACACTATATACGCTGTGAGCCCCGAATGGCATGGTTCTACGCATCTTTTGACGCGTACGGTTGGCGCGTGTATTGTATTATTTCTCTCTCAAGTAGGACCTGACTAAAACGCTCTTTCTCTCTCTCTCTCTGTGTGTGTTTTGTGTTTGTGCGTGTGTGTGCAGTTCAACCACATCTCAAATCATTGTTTCAGGGATACGATGTCACCATCTTCGCGTACGGCGTCACGGGCACCGGCAAAACGCACACAATGCGAGGTGGTCTGAAGCTCGCCGACAGGGGTGTCATTCCTCGACTGCTTTCTGGCGTATTTCGAAGAGGAAAGAAGATTGCAAAGGACACCGACGGCCGCACGACGGTAAAAGTCAGCCTGTCATACTACGAAATCTACAACGACAAGGTTTTTGATCTTCTCGAGTCGCCCGACAAGAGGACTCCCTCGGGACTGCCTCTTCGCGCAGAGGCCAACGGGAAAACCGTTGTTGCCGGACTATCAGAACGAGCGTGCGAGGATCTGCGGGACTTTGAAAAGTTGTACATCGAGGCCAACACCAACCGTGTCACGGCGTCCACCAAGCTCAATGCCCACAGCAGCAGAAGCCATGCCATCCTACGCGTCAAGGTTACACAAATATCCGAGGACACCGTCAAGGTGAGCACTGTGTCTGCCATTGACTTGGCAGGCTCCGAAGACAATCGCCGCACCGACAATGGCAAAGAGCGGCTGGTCGAATCGGCGGCCATCAACAAGAGTCTGTTCGTCCTGAGCCAATGCATCGACGCCATTTCTCGAGGCGACAAGCGGATTCCCTACAGAGAATCCAAGATGACGCGGATTCTGTCCCTTGGTCAAAACAATGGCATCACTATCATGATCTTGAATCTTTCCCCCCTCCGAAGTTACCACCTCGATACTTTGAGCAGCCTCAATGTCAGCTCTCGCGCCAAGAGGATCGAGGTCCGCGAGATTGAGAACGAAGTCGTCTTTAAACAGTTTCCGAGATCCTCCAGCTCCAGCTCCAGCTCCAATTCCATCCCGCGCCAGCCCTTACGGCCGCTGGCCAACGCTCTTAGCGCACACAACGTGCACAGCGGCAACGTGGCGGCCAAGGCGAATGCTGCTGAGGTGACGCGGCCGATCAAGTCATTTAGTGTGTACCCAGACAAGAAGAAGCAATCGCCTACCAAGGCCACCGGGGGGTCGACCGCCATTCCTCGGCCCGTAGTCAGCATCAGTTTGGTCCCCCGGCCGAGCGTGACTCACAAACGACGTTCGGAGCAGGAGGCGACTGGCATTGTGCGGCCCAGCAAGGTGGCTCGGCCCACGGCAGAGGAGCCGTCCATCACCGTGACGGCTTCGCAAATCGAGGCCATGGTGGAGAAGAAGGTGGGAGAGATTCTGGCACTGCGCTCGGCGGCCGAGAAGAAGACGATGCAGCAGCAGCAGCAGCAGCAGCTAAATCAGTCATCTGCGCAGCCCGCCGAAATCAGCGAGGCGATGCAAAGGCGGCTCGAGGCTCTGGAACGGCGGATAGAAAGCGAAGAGCGACGCGAAGATTCAAAGTCGGACGGGCTGCGGTACCTCCTAGCTGCCAGGCAGCACAAGGAAAAAGGCGACGATGCCTCGGCCCTCCGAGCATATGAACTGGCGCTGCCGTATTTTCCGGGACAAGTCAAACTGATTGGCAAGATCCAACGCCTGCGCGCCCGACTGGGCATCCCGGACGAACACACCGCCGTCATACGCAGCCCTGCCAAAAGTCCTCTGCGACACGACAGGAGGATGAGACGTCCCCGACGAACCACCCACTTTGAGAGCACTGGTTCTGATCACGACGACGCCGACGTGGAAGAAGAGCTGCTCGATGACCAAACCATACGAATCCCGCCTCGAAAGTCACGGTCCAAGTCGACGGTCAGGCTGCAGCTTTACGACCATGTCAATGAGACGACGACCGCCCTGGCTGCTGGTGATCTTGGCCCATCACCAGGGCTCGTTGGCTATTGAATGAACTTTCTCTCTTCTCCCCCCCTCCCTCTCTCTTTTACAATAAGAAAAAAAAATGGGTTTCTTTTGTCAGCATAATTTTCCATGAGCAGAGTAGTTGGTACGCATTCGGTAGTAGTATTTCTTTCTGCATACGCCTTGCCGGCGAGGCAAGAACCAGCATTTTTTGTCTGAGGCGTTGTGGCGTGCGCCCAATATGCGGGTGGGATTGTTGGAGCATAGCTTGCGTGTTTGTTTTGGAGTGGGCATTTATGTGAACCTAGATGCATATGCATATGTGTGTGTTTGTATATACAATATATAGCATACTTGTACATGTATGTATAAGTAAACAGTACATAGCATGCATATACACCGGTATATAGTATGCAGACTGTGGGTACTAGGGTACCTACTGTATATATCTCTGATATATGCATGTGTTTTCTTCTTCTTCTGTTTCGTTAAACCATTATATTACTGTCAACACTCCGCATTGGGCGTGTTGTGTTGTGTGTTGCCTGTGTCGGGATGGCGTCAAGGGGGGAGGTGTGAATCTTTCTGGACGGGCGCACGTACGTATTATGTATATTTGCATTTACATACATCCATTTACATACATTTTACATACACATATTTACATATATATATATATATATATATACACATCAACTACATTTATATTGACATATGTATACACATTCATACACACGTTGTGTATCTAGGTAGGTAGATACCTGGTACCCATCCATGTACACCTACCCTCTCTCTAACCTCCCATCCTCAACCAACCCCCCAAACACTCACGCACCCACCACCATCCACACGCTTACCCCCCATATCTGCTACTGCTGCTGTCATCTACCCATCATGCTCCCACCCGCTGTTGATGCGCACGTTGACGTGTATGTACCCAGTTTATGTATTCCATGCATACACGCACATGAACATGTGATAAAGCACATCTCCGTTTGCAGTGAATATGTATTGTTGCAGAAATGATGTGTTGGAAGGCATGGAAGGCGAGCTTGGGAATATGCATGTACCTACTAGGTACATAAGTACCTAGGTACTTCTAGTATGTACGTAGCATGTACTGCAACTGTTTATATGTACGCCGTACGCATGCAGTGTGCGCACATTCTTACGCAAGACATGGCTGTCTGGAATGGATATCATCGGAACGGGAATATTGAATACGAGGCCGTCGGAGGCTGGGACACTGGTGAATGACGGGAATGGGAATGGAAAACCAAAGACGGCGCGGCACATGTGGTGCAAGAGCGAGTGGGAGCGAGGTCGGCGGTGACCGCGCCGGGGTTTTCAGGTCAGAGCGGCTCTAGTTTTTATTGCGGTTGCGATCGTTTCTACTGTTGGCTATGGAACGTTTTTTTTTTGTACGTGACGCGTCAAGTGCCACAATAATACGTGCTCGACGTCTTTGAAAGGGTTCAACCGACTTTCTGATCTAGAAGATCCATGTACAGGGAAGCAAGCCATTACAAAAAAAAAGTTACCTCTTGAGGGCTCTCCAAGACAAACAAAAGAAATCGAAGAAGTCAGGTGAAACACCAGGGCTCAAAGGATTCAAAGAACACCATTTTATTACTTTTGTGCCGGCATGCAGCATCTGACGCGTCCTGCACAGACCTATCCAATGCCCGGTGAACGCAACAATAAATCAAATATGCTGGACGGGACGGGAAAAAACAGAACAGTAACCCCCTCTCCGTATATAATAATGTGACTTCGTTAAAGCGTTGTGCTGTCTGCTCGGTACGGCCCGAAAAACCGTCGTGGGGAAGAAAAAGAAAAAGAAAAAAAAAAAAAAAAAAGAAACGTTTCGTGGCTTGCCCTGGCGGCTACAGACGACTTTAGAAACTGAGCGCTGGTTTCCCATGCCCAACACAAAAAGGAATTAGACGACGAGCTATGCGACTCTTGCAGGCGGTAGGCGATAAATAATGTAGTCGTGGTGCCCCTCAAAGACGCAACACCCCATGGCTGGAATATCCCACCCCCCTTTTTTTTTTCGTTTCGTTATGTTTCTCTTCGTGCTGAAAGAACCAGTTCATCATCTGATCATGCTGGTGCGCCGCTCTGCCATCCGGTGCCTTTCTTTGAATCCGAACGCGCTGCCAAAACTGGGAATGGAGCTGAAGCGATGCAGCCGCTTGCGTTCAGGTGTTGCCATATCGTGATGAACGTTGGATGAGAACGTGGTCATAGTAGGTGTCGACTTGCTTGGTGCCATAAACTCGCCGTGAAGAGCGTCGACGCGTGGACTACTCGATTCTGCAGAAGAGCCGGTACTGTTGGGGGTCTGGAAGACGTATTCGCCGTCAACATAGATGGCGTTGGTTTGGAAGGTTGATCGGCGATTACGGCGGCGAGTGTATCGCTGCTCCAGACGGAAGAGCTCCAGTTTCGCCTGGATTCGGTCGAAGATGTTTTGCCCCATTCTGAAGCTGGCCAGGAGGGTTGATGGTGAAGTTCTAGTTGTAGGACAGGCACAAGTAGGAACGAACGAGGACGGAGACGGGCGAGAAAAGCCCGGCTAGCTGCGAGGAGAGCAAGCAACGGTACACACAACCAACCAAAGCGAAAACAACTCGTAACGGCCTCGGGTTCAGAGAAGAGGGTTTGCAAAGCCGTTTGGCCCGAGTCGGATCCAAGGATTAGTTGATTAGTTGATTGGTGAATGAAATGGATTGCATATACAGCAAAGACGGGGCAAATAGGCAATCGAGTGTCTCGGTTTTCTCCAATAGCGCAGCGGGTTTGAGGACAAATGTGCCGGTTTTTAGGGAGCTTTTATCTGGCACCCCGGTTTTGATAACTCGGCACCCTTGTTGTGGCACGGATGTGGCGAGGACATGCGATACCGGCTAACCT
>SRPT01000683.1:0-16675 GCA_018360205.1 Claviceps digitariae
AAATATTATATTATAAGTATAATAAATAATATATAAAGATATACTATTTTTTTATATTTAAAGCTATTTTTCCTCTTTATAAAACTATTCTCCCTATATTTATACCTATTTAATTAGATTTATAATGTATTTTAGTATAGAATACAGAAAAAAAGTGGGACAGGCTGCTGCCCGATTAGCAAAAAAGTGCTGCCCGAATAGCAAGCCTCGAGGCCATTGTTTGTGTCCCTGGCCGTTTCGGATTGTCTGTGGGCTTGCTGCCACGGCGACTCTCATCTTTCCGCCAAGGACAGACCACGGTCGGTACAGAGTTGGACCAATTGACACGGCGCTGATGCAGGCTGACTACCTGGATTGCAAGTACCTTCCTTGTACACTCAAGTACTTGATGTATTCAGAATTCAGATGCTCGTCTGTGACCGCCCGGTGAACCGTTACCAACGGTGCAAGGTGCGTTGGTGTTGGTGGCACAGATGCGTCTCAGGCTGCCAGGGCCGGCCCTGGGCGTTCCCCGCGCGCTCAATGTCACTTCGCGGCGCAGCCTCTGATTGGCTCCAGCATCCTGCATCCTGCAGCCAAAGACTTAGCGCATCCCATTTGCGCGCAAGGGACTCGACTCACTGGAGGGGAAGGAGGAAGGAGCTGCGAGGCGCAGAGCAGAGGGGTCGTTGTTTCCCTGACAACCACTCCTCGAACTTCATGCCACTGTTTATCACAGTGGAGCCAATCAACTGTCTTGGGCGTCGCTGTGAGCAGCATTCCTTAAACACTGTCACCCGCGGAATGGCGTCTCGTCGTCCCTTCTTTCAACAACGCCTCGACACCACCCATAGTCGTTGCCATTCTTTCTAGATCATCGTTTTTTCGAGAGTTGGTAAAGTTTGGACCGCGTGCTTTGCGCTGTCGTTTGTTCTTGCTCGATCCAGCCCTCGCGCACCTCGGCGTTTTCGCTCTGTTTCGCGTTCTGTGCTCCTCCTCGTCGAACTGCTGCTGAAACCCCTCACGAGCTCGACCTTGGCCGGTTCTTGTTGTTGGCTCGCTTGGTGACACCCCCAAGTCTCTGCCACTACATTCCAGACGCCGCCACTAAACCTCACAACATTCCGGTGCCGTTTGCTCACTCAACAAGCTGAGCGAACACACTATCAAGCTGTGATCACCATGGCCTCCGAGCCGGTATAGCAGATCTGCCTTCTTGTCCTCCTTCCCACGCAAATCATACTAACGCTTGCATGTCAGGTGCATCCCCTACGCATCTCCAAGAACACCGCAACCCCTTCGTCAGTCAAGAAGACCATGGCAAGCAATCTCCCTCGCCCCTTGAGCGAGATTTCTCCTGGCGAAAAGAGACGAAACTCGCCGAGCTGGCAACCCTATTCTCCCAAGGTAGGCCCCAAGCAGTCCTACTTTATACTACGTGCCAACTGTCCACAATGTTCTTCGTGTCTCGCATTCCCACATCATGTAGTGCTGTTTTTTTGTCTCGTGATATTGCTTTTGGATGTCACGGCCAAACAAAAACGTCATGGGACGTAACCTGGAGACCTGGACTGCACTGCTTTTTTGCACCTTATCAGCCGACAATTAGACTGACATTCTTGATGCAGAGAGGTTCACTGCCCGGCAACGACTCCTCCCCATTCCAGTCTTCACCTCTTGATTCTTCCACTTCACCTCGTCTCTTCTGGCAAAACCGCAACACTGAAAATATGCTCCATGGATGCCGTTCTGGCTCACCATCGTCCCATCGTCGTTCCTCCATTGAGCGCCTTCAGAAGGCGTCCCGTGTCAAGAACAGCAACATTCTGGCACTGGAGCAGAAGCAAGAATATGATCCTACTCGGATTCCGCACATCGAAAGACCCCTCTCAAAGGTCCAAGGAAGCGGTCTGACCTCATCATCAAAATCGAGTGGCTTTTGCTCCTCAGACTCGTATCACCCCGACTCTGAGAACTTGTCAAGCCCATCGACGATGAGCCCGTCCAAGGCTTCGCCTTCACTTCCTAATAGCCCTACACAAAGGCCACCATGGACAGCAAGCAAAGATCAAGCATCCCCGACCAAGTCGTCGCTTTCACCAACAAAATTCAACAAGAGCACTTTTGATCCAGCGGAAGGAACTTGGTCTGGACACTCTTCATTGTGTGAGGACAACTTTTCGGACCCTCAGTTTTTGCTTCGTCACCCCAAGAGCGTTACTTTTGACGCTGCCCCGCCCCAGGTCAATGAGTATGAGATGGCCACACCCGACCTGTCATCTATTGCAACCAATTCGCGAGAAGGCAGCTACGAATCTGTCGAAGAAGACGACGACGAACTTTACGATCCCGAACGTGTTGATGCAGACGAGAGCTTTGACGAATCACTAGAAGATACGGACAAGACTCCCGTAGTGGGGCCTGACGACTGGCGCGGCGAGAGTCCCGTGATGCATCGGGGAAAATTGACGGCTGACAAGTACGAGGGCAATTCAATGTCAGAGAATGATTCCATCACGGCCGCAGGTGGTCGCACGACGCCTACGGCGCACAAGCGCTCCGAATCAGTCAACTCCAATGGAGATCATAGGCCATTGCCCCCTCTTCCTGGCGTTGAAGAAGCTAGAACTAGACGCGGATCTACAGGCTCGGTCAGAGCTTCGCCTGGTCTGTCACTCACAGCCGAAAGAATGGCTGGCGGCTCGCACAGAAGCTTGCCTCCCCCGCCGCCGGCCTGTGCGTCCAAGTCGGAGATTCAGAATATTGGTAGCCACACCATGACGCTCGAAGAGCGACTGAAACTCATGATGCTCTCCGATGATAATGACCCTAAGACGGCTGCTGAACAACAACGAGCGCGTAGACTGCGACGAGGCAATGGCCGTGAGAGGGGAGGAACACCACATTCCGAGGCTGAGTCAGAGACGGCTGCCGAGGTCACGGAGGCTGATGATACCATTGGAGACATCTCTGCTCTGGACTTTCAGACGCCACCCAAGATCTCACGGGAGTCCATCATGCGCCGCGTCAATGGAAACAGTCCCGCTGAAAAAGATTCTGAATATCTCTCTTCGTCTCCAGGCTCCAACCCTCAGCACGGCTCGTTGCCACACCCCGGGGGTTCTTCTGCCCTGGATCTCGATCCCGATGTACCCATTCCATCCACAGAAGACTCTTTGATTGACGAGGATGACTATGAGCAAGAAGACAGCGTCATCATCACGCGCAACCATGGAGACGATGACGACGAAGACGACGACGATTTGGACTTCTACGAGGATGACGAGACTTTGGGAGGCGATGAGGAGGAGGAGGAGGAACAGGTGGAGGTGATAGACCAGCTTCCCCATGACCAACAGCAACAGGCCTCTGACCATGAGCAATTCGATGTGACTCCAAAGACTGAGGAAGATCTTTCAGCCACCCAAGCGTCTCCGCCGCATCGTCTCAAACTTGACGTTTCGTCGACAAGTCTGGGAATCGATGGCGCGAATGATCCGTTTATTTCTACAACTCCTGATAGTGATGGAAAGATCAAAGACATGGCCCAAGAGAGTTCTGAGCCGGTCAAACGACCTGTTACGCCTACCCGACTATTGTCCAAACCTAAATACGACGGTAGTGGTTGGGGTGAACCTGACGAAGAAGATGAAGTGGAAGGCCCCAACACCCCTGACTCGGTCATTCACCATCCCGAGCCTGAAGAGGAAGGGCGACAATCCCCTCCCGTCATTCCCGAAAGAGTTGCCACAGTTAAGGCTCCTGGGGCCCAGCTCAAGACGCGTCTGTCCAGTATCCCCTCTGATCTCGCCGCCATGCGAGAGGCCCGCCGGCAAGTCAGTCAGGAGGTTGCTAGTTTACCACCTATTCCTGATAAGCATCGCAACCGACTGTCGAGGGACATTGACAATGGGCAGGCCACAGGCCCTGATGACTACGTCAAACGCCACCCGAGCTTCAAGAATCGTAGCCTTACCTTGGATCTTGACATGGGTCTAAGTCTCGATCAGGATTTTGAGCGAGTCATCGAGGCACAGAAGCGCGGTTATCTGATGAGACAAAATACCAGGGTCATTGCGGCCAGTGACAAGGATGGTGATCATTATCATCACTCCAGAGCCAAATCCGCTCAGGGTTCGCCTACGAAGCAGAACCAACCGGAGTCATGTGTCGTCGAGCCTTGGAATACTGAGTCTCGCCCAAGAAGCAGCCGCAAGCGCGTGCCTGTTCCAAATACTGCGGTTCCGCCACTGCCTGGACACGAAAGCAACGCTACTCCTGCGGTCACTCGGGCAACAGAGGAGGATATGCAATCCGAGGTGGCCACGATCGATAGTGGTGAGAGGGGCCGCCTCTTTGTCAAGGTCATGGGAGTCAAGGATCTGGATCTTCCGTTGCCCAAGAATGAGCGTACTTGGTTCAGTCTTACCTTGGATAACGGCGTTCACTGTGTGACGACAGCTTGGCTCGAGCTGGCGAGAAATGCCCCCATCGGCCAAGAATTCGAACTTGTTGTGCCCAACGATTTGGAGTTTCAGTTGACGCTCAATGCCAAGCTGGAAAAGCCTGCCGCTATGGCTCCTCAGGCGACGAATAAGCCCACCAAGACCAAGACGTCAACGCTTAGCCGCGTCTTTGCTTCTCCCAAGAAGCGGAGAGAGTTGGAACAGAGACTAAAGGAGGAGGAGCGTCAGCAGAGCGAGGCCCTCGCGCGGCAACGGAGCAAGGTTCCGTCAGGCTATGAGCTCTTGTCTCCCTTGACAGCTGACGACGGCAGCTTTGCTCGATCATATGTCTGTTTGAAGGAGCATGAGCACCGTTGCTTTGGTCGACCTTATACGGCCGAAATCGCTTGCTTCAACGAATGGGCCACGGAAGAGGCGGGCTTCGCCTCTAGCGTCAAGAGCAAGCGTGGGACCGCTGCTGCAACTGTAGTCCGACGCGCTCCGTACAAGATTGGAAAACTCGAGCTTCAGCTCCTCTTTGTTCCTCGACCCAAAAATGCAACCGACGACGACATGCCTAAGAGCATGAATTCTTGTATTCGAGAACTCAAGGCTGCTGAGGAGAGGCTATCCCGCAACTGGGAAGGTCATTTGAGTCAGCAGGGTGGTGACTGTCCTGTGAGTAGACATGAAATCTTGATGTGTAGAGGAGAGCAGAGGAGAGAAATGGAAATGGTGTGATTGCAAGGCGAAAACTAACACAAAATACTATACAGTACTGGCGCAGAAGATATTTCAAGCTAGTTGGCGCGAAGCTGACTGCCTACCATGAGGCCACTCGGCAGCCACGGGCCACGATCAACCTTGCAAATGCCAAGAGGCTTATTGATGACAGAAGAGCCTTGACAGAGAAGGAGACGACCGGCAAAGGCGGCAGGCGTCGACGATCTGCCTTTGCCGAGGACGAAGAGGGATACATGTTTGTCGAAGAAGGTTTCCGAATCCGCTTCAACAATGGAGAGATGATTGACTTTTACGCGGACACTGCAGAGGACAAGGAAGGCTGGATGAAAATCCTGTCTGAAGTGGTTGGGCGAGACAGCATCGTCGATGAAAGCAACGGCGTCCGAAGCCGAGCTAAGTGGTGCGATATTGTCCTCAAGCGGGAAGAACAGCTTCGCCGTAAAGTTGAGGGCCGACGTGTGCACTCTCGGTCAAAGAGCAACTTGTCTTAGATTTCTCGTGTGGTTCTTCGTTGACCTTTAATTCCCTCTCTTTTTTTTTCACCTTTTATTGTGTCTTCTTGTTCAGCTTATGCTCGAGGTGTTTTTGGATGGACAGGCGTGATGAAGCTGATACAACGAAGCGCGCTATGATGGCACAGGTCCACCGCAGGTTTAAGAAGGGACCTGAAATATTTCGTTCTGCAACTTGGCGCGTCGACAGTTTGTATCGAGGGAGCCTGTTCGCCGACTGACCTTTTTACTTTATTTTCGCATTGCTCTGTTACTCTTTTTCTTTTTCCTTATGAGACGGGAGTGAGCGCAATGGTTTTTTTTATCTTGTATGGATTGCATTCGCAATCTCGGGCAACCAAAACGGCGTTGCCGGTGTTTGTTCCTATTTTGTTGGCCTTGCCTCGTTACCCTATTTTCACTTTGTCACTTCTATTACTCCTCTTATATCTATTATTTCTATTATTCTTATTTTTTTTTATGATTTTTTTTTTTTTTCGTATTTTTTTTTCGTTCTTCTCCTATTTGGCAGAGCAACATGAGGTCTATGTATGAAAAAATGTACTGGTCTACGAGGTTCATAATGAAGAGGGTGGATGTCAATTGAGTCAATGAGATTACATGAGATTTTTGTTTTTTAGCCTAGTATTGACATGGGCGTAAGGAGTAGTAAACCAAGTGAATGATGTTGTCCAGATGCTTGCCTTGTATGGCATATGTGTGTGCGAAAGAGAGCATAATCTATTAAATTCTCTAGAGGATGAATTTACTAGGGGATTTATATAGGGAAATAATCTCGGCCTAGATACCTAAGAACTAAGGCTATAAGTATACAATAAAGCGGTGAGGAAATGCACCCTACTGCCTATAACACTACCCCTATAGCTAAATAACTATACTATAGGAGCTATATAGTAATCTTATTCTTAGGCAAGGTACCTAAAGTAATTATATTAGGTGCTATGTTATAATGGGTTTACTAATAAATATAGGCTTTTTGCTGTTATTATAATAGTGCCTATAAGTGTAAAAAAAGGTCTTAAAAGGCTGCTTTTTACGCTTAAAAGAAGGATAAGATATAAGAGTATAGGTCTTTTATATAAGTCTCTTATTATTATATACGTTACCTAAATTATATAGAAATTATAATTAGCTGCTATAGTGCTATAAGGAAGCTCTTCTTCTAAAGCATTTAAAGAAGGCATATAAAGTTAGAGTGTTTTTTATAGTTAAGGCCTTTAGTAAAGCTATTAGTAATTATCTAATCTATACTAATTTATTTAAGTTAAAAGAGGCCTTTATAAACCTATTAAATTATCTATTTGTATTACAAGTTAATATACCTTATGTAGCTATAATACTTCTTATTTAGTATAATTACCTTTATATTCTAACTATTAGTAAATAATAAAAAAGGGGATTCCTACTTAAATTTAAAGTCCTTAATTAATTAAGATACCTAAGTTATAAATAGGGTAGTAGGTATAAGGTTAATAAATTTAGCTTCTATAAAACTAAGTGTAATAAAGCTTTACCTCTTAAAAGACTAGAGAACTAGTTTGCTATTAACTATAATTACATAGCCTGCTATAGAGACCCTTAAATTAAGGTTATTACTATAAGAGGTATTGCTATAGCTAAAAATGTATAATATATAACTTTTAAGCAATTTTATTACTTACCCGCTAAGGTAGATACTAAGGTTTGCTATTCCTTTAAGATATTACTAGAGGTACTTCTTTAGTTTTTAATATATTTACTTTAGCGCTATATTAGCTATATAAAGCTTATTAATAATAAATATAATATTAGGTCTTATGTATATAGAGAGCTAATTAAAGCTCCTAATCTCCTTTATTTAAGCATAAGAGTTACTAACTATATTAAGCTCTTTTTAATTAGGTAGAATCTCTACCTTTAGAAGCTAGAGTGTCTTTATATTTATAAGATCTCTAATATAGTACCTATTAATAATTATATTTATATACTACTTTTAATATAATAATATAGTTCTTTTAGCCCTATTATAAATAAATTAAATTCTAAGGAATATCTATACCTTGCTAAGCCTTTTAAGCTTATACTGTTTTTTAAGGTGTAAGAGAATATTATTTATAGCGTTTTAAGTTAGCGTAGTAATTATAATATTATTTATATAAAGAAAAAGGATAGTGCTATCTTTTTAAATAAAAATGCATAGCTTATTAGCAAGGCATTAGAACCCTTGCGTGCTTAGCTGCTTTATAATATTATTAAGCCACTAAAGTAGTAATATAGGAAGCCTATAAAGAGCTTTATTAAGTTAGCAAACTTACTATGTAGTATCTTAATACCCTTAAGGCTGCTTTATATAGATCTCTATTTATGCCTCTGCATTTAGAAAGGTATTAACTATATTATATTATTACTACTTATAGTTATAAATAGTAATAATAATATAAAATACCTATAGAAAGACTAGATAAGCTACTATAGCGTATAGGTCTTTTGCTTTAAAGACCTTAGTGTTCTAATTACTATAAACTACTTATTATGCTTTTATATAGGGCTCTCTCTAAATAGAATATTTTATTATATAAACCTACTAGCTATTAAAGATTAAAGTACCTTTTAATGGGTAAATAAGGTCCTAGCTATTCTTTTTAGCTATTTTAAAAAGCTCCTACTTCTTAGTAGGTTACTAAAATATAGCATAGTTTAGCATATCTTTTGCTTAAAACTAGCTAAATAGGATTGGTATAATGCTTATAGCTAAATTAGCTGCTTAGATTATTATTATATAATATAAAAAACTAACTTCTTCTTCATTAGTATAGACATCTTTATCCTAGTATTAGATAGTAAGGTTTATAGTGCTAGGCTCTCTTAAGGAACCCTTTAAAAATATATACTTTTTACTATATATAGCTAATTTTAAATAATCTAGCCTTAAACCCCCTCTTATAGACTATCTTATACCTTATAAGGGGGAGCCTTAACTATAATTAACTATATTTAAGTTATCTATACGCATACATAAGGTGTAAAGGTCTTTTAATTAGTATTATATATTATTACTTCTCACTAAAAGTAATACCTCTTTACAGACTACTAATTAGGAGTCTTCTAGTGTAATTAGATTATCTATATTATTATCTTAGTTTAGTAGTAATACCTCTAGTAAGTTAATATTATCTATAAAAATTAAAGGCTTAAGAAGTATTTAAAAAAGTAGCTTTCTAGCCTAAGGAGCTATAACTATAAGTCCTTTTATTTAATTATAGTTTATAGTATTATCTTAATGCTTAGAATTGTATAAATTTTATAGGTTTTTTAATATTTTATTATAGGGTTTTATAGACTAGGCAGGCTAAGGAGCTTCCCCTAGTAGTGTGGTAAAATAGAGATCTTTTTAATCTAAAGACTTAGATAAAATATATATTATTTTCTGCTCTTTTATAGATTATAGGGTTTAGGTTAGAATAACTAATAACTTTAAAGGCAGCTCTTACTATTCTTCTTATCTCTTAGCTAGTAGGTTTATAGTCTTTATATTTAAGTTATAAGGAAGTGTAATAATTTAGCAGCCTTCTTCTTTAAAGGTAGGATTAATAAGCTTTATAATATATTATATATTATTAAAATTATTATTTTTAAGCTATTTAAGGCCTTTATAAAAATGTATATTATAAGCATATATAATGCGGTTATCTTTAGAAAGCTACACTTTAAAAAGGTAATATTTAGAACCTTCTATGCTAACTAAGCGGCCTTTCTTTACATAAGGAGCTATCTTCTTAGCTTTTATATGTTTTTTATTAGGGATTTATATATAGGCTATATAGCTCTAAGTATATAAGTTATAGATAAATACTTTGTTAATTAAGCTAAGCTTATTAAATAATGCTTATTATAGCAATTTTCCACTATATATACTATTTATTAGTAATAAATTCGTAATTTTAACTGCATACTTTATTATATATAGCTAGAGGATTTCTAGAAGCTTAGTACTAATTATAAATACCCTTGCTATATCTATTAGTGTGTAGCTAGCTTATTTAATAATTCCTTAATAAGTAGGTATATAAGGGGCTTTAGTCCTAAAAATTATGCCTTTTTTATAGTAATAATTAATAAACTTTACCCTAAGGAATTCTATAGTATTATCTATATAAAAACATTATATAGTAAGGCTACTACTTGCGTTTTTTATAGCAGTTTACTAGGTCTTAATAGCCTTTTATAAGTTTTCTCTGCTAATAGTTAGAATTACCTAATAGAACTAAGTATATATATTAATTATATATAAAGTATAGTTCTTACCACTAAACCCCTTAAGCTTATACTAAATATAATTCTAGAAGACTCTATTAAGAAATAAGGTTACGCTACTCTATAGTTTATAATGTATAATTTAGTTAGCTTTAGCTAAATAGTATGCTTTATAGTAGAAGTTAGTTAAAGAAGCCTAATTAATTAATATACTAGCCTTTTTATATGCTTTAAGTATATATTCTTTCCCTATATAGCTAAGCTTTCTATAGATAAGCCTATATTTAACGTTCTTAGTAATAGCCTTATATAGCAATACTATAAAATTATACTAAGGCTCTTTATTGCGTAAGTTAATAACTATAACGTTAAAAACCTAGCAAAAAGAAGCTATATTTATCTTTATAGTCTTTATAATTAGTTAATTAAATAATCTATTAATTATAATGCCTGCTTTTTATAGTAAACTAGGAGATATTATATTAACTTTTACTTTAAAGGCTAGCTATATATTAAGCAGCTTAAGATAGCCTCCTGTAATAGGTATATATATAATGCTAATTCCTTTAACTATAAGGGGTTGCCTATTACTTATAGTTATTAGCTTTATATTTATATTAGTATTTAAGTATATAAACTATTTAGTAGAATTAAAGGTATAATTACTACATTCTATATTTAGAATATAGTTGCTTTTTTAAAGTCTCTTTAATCTAGTAGTAGTAGTATAGAAGTTATTCTATTATATAGTTATACTACTAAAGGTATTGCTAGCTTATATAATATCTAATAATACTAGCTTTTTTAGCTTTTTACCCTCTTATGCCTTATAGCGTTCTTTAAAACAAGCTTTTACCTTAAAAGGCATTAACTTAAGGTATAACTTCTAGTATTATTCCTTTATATAAGTAAAGTTTTATAGAACTATGTAGCTATAGGCTAGTGTATATATTTTCCACTTACTACTAGCTTTATTATTATTAGTTTTAGTAGTTATAAAGTTAGATTTCTACTCCTTTACTAGCTTATTTGCCTTATATATAAAATACTTAAGTATCTTCTCTTTCTTTAATCCTTTAGAGCTATAACCTTATATCTTCTATATATTATAAATTTTAAGTATAGATCCTTTTATAGTATAAATTATCTATATAACCTATATAATGTTATAGAGCTTTATAACCTTATTAATACACTGCTATAGATTCTAATAATAGTTAAGCTAGGTATATATTATTAAGAATTCTAACCTTTAGGAAGTAAAGAAGCTATCTAGTAATTCTATAATAGCTATATTAGCTTTAAAGCTATAGTTATTACAAATAAGCCTTATTAGCTTAGTAACCTAGCCCTTATAGTCCTAGCTAGCGCGTAGGATGTTTTTCTAGACGCAAGAAGATAGGGACTGCTATATAATATGTATTAAGATTCTATGCTTTTAGTCTGTATTTTATAACTATAGTATTATACCCTTAAAGTGCCTAGTTAGGCTAATAATATAGACTTATATCTTAATAGAGATTTCCTATTCTTTAAAATTCTTTAATCCCTTTAATAGTGTAATTTACACTATATATAGGATTAGGTCTTTTATAGAAGCTAAGATAGTAGTATCTATGCCCTAGTTAGTAGGTTTAGTAGTTATAGTGCTTATAATGCTATTAATATGTTATAATTTATATTATTTAGATCCTTTATAACCTAGTATTTAATACTAAAGAATTATTAGTTTAGTTAAGTAGTAAGTTAATATAGGTAGCTTATTATTTAGTTAAATTACTATATAGCCTATACCTATATAAAGATTCTAATATTAAGGATTAGTAGGTTTATTATAGGCATCTCCTATACCTTAATAATAAAGGGAGAAAACCTATAGAGTTCTACCTAGTTATACCTTAGCTTAGTTAGTAGGCATTGCTTTACCCTATAATTACTATACCTAATAATCTATAATCTCCCCTTTTATTAGATTAGTGCTTAGGCAGTTTTAATATGTGTAGAATAATAGTCCTAGCTAGCGGTTAGGGGGGTTGTAGTAAGGGCCCTTTTTTATAAGACTTAATAACTAAGTCTTGTAATGTATATAGTTATAGCGTTAACTATAGCAACTAATAATATATAATTTTTGCGTGTAAATGCAAAGGTTAGCGGTTTAAATCTAACTAACTAAGTGTTTTTTATTATATTAAAGTTAATTAATATATATATAGGTTAATTAATAATGTTAAGGGTTATATATATATATTTTTAAGTGTGTAATACTACTATGTATAGTGTTATTAAAATTTTTTATAATAACTCTACTTAGTCTTATAGAGTGTTGCTAGTTTAGCTATACTATATATATAAAAATGTAATAGTAAAAAAGATAAAAGAAAGAAATATTAAAAATATCTAGAATATGCTAGGCTTATAACCTATAGCATATATATATATAAAAGAGAGTATAATCTATTAAATCCTCTAGAGGATGAATTTACTAGGGGATTTATATAGGGAAATAATCTTAGCCTAGATGCCTGAGAACTGAGGCTATAAGCATACAATGGAGCGGTGAGGAAATGCACCCTGCCGCCCACAACACCTTGGTTCAATGTTGCTAATCGCCCACCCATCTTATCCTTGTCCATCCTCCTTGTCCATCCTCCTTATCCTGCCATCCTTATCCACTCACCAGTTGGCAGTCACCCCACATGCACCGACATGCACCCACCCAGCACCGCCTCCGTGCCGCCACGCCTTGCCGCCTTGCGTGCGTGCGTGCGTGCGTGAGACCAGACCATTGACCACTACCAACCAGTTGACCTCTCTCTTAGAACCAGACTAGTCAACATCCTCCAACAGAAGCACGCGCGAGCATCGCATCTTTTTTTTCCTTTTTCTGTTCTCTTTTCCCACCCAAGCAAACTTCTCCTTCGATTCGAGTCCACACGCTGCGCCGCAGCACCGCATCGCTACATCATGGCCGGCCGATTCGTTCGGGCCTCCAAATACCGTACGCTCTTGTGCTCTCAACTTGTTTACGCCCCGGACCGCCTCCGGGCACACCAAACACCCTCCCACTCCCCCCCTTTCCTCCTTCAACCTTTTGCAAAAACTACATCGCCATTGTCAGGCAGCATTGGCTGACGCATTGTCTCGACCAACAGGCCACGTCTTTGGAAAGCCCACGAGAAAGGAGTTTTGCTACGACAACCTGCACATTAGTCGCAATGCGTGGGATACCAATCTCGTCAAGGTGCGAATGACCGACGCCTCCCCTCCCCCCCCTTCTCCGAAATTCCGCCCTCCCTCTCTGTTCTTGTGTGTTTTTTTTTATATGGGCTTGGCTCGCCAGAATGGCCGCCTGGCAGACCATCTACCATAATCCGACGCGATCACGATACCCTTTGTTTTGGTTTTTGTTGCAAAAATTGTAGTCATCAACATGACGGACTAATGCCGGAGAACAAAAATCCCCCTTGCTTTCTTTTACGCAGGTCAATCCTGAATACTTGTCCGTCAATTGGGATGCTTCCGGTGGGGGTGCTTTTGCCGTCATCCCCCTGAACGAGAAGGGCAAGTTGCCGGATCAGATTCCCCTGTTTCGGGGACACACAGCTACGGTTCTTGATACGGACTGGTACGTACGTACGCTTGATGTTTTTGAGTGAGAGTGCATCTCGGCTAACTTGGTGTACTTTTGCGTGCGTGCGTGTTTTATTTTTTTTTATAATTTGCCATGACCCACAGGAATCCGTTCAACGATCGTGTGATTGCGTCGGGTTCTGAGGACGGCAAGGTGTTTGTCTGGGAGGTTCCCGAGGATTTTACGTTGTACACTGATGCTGAGGAGATTACGGATGTGTTTCCTGTGTACAAGCTCGCTGGACACTCGAGGTATGGTTAGACCTTTTTGGCGTTTTTCCCTATTCATTTCTTCTTTGAAGCGTACCAAAAAGACAAAGGAAGAAAAAAACAAGGAAAAGAAACAGAAAGAGAAGCATGGAACTGGGCCACTGACTCGATTGGAATTGTAACAGAAAGGTCGGACAGGTGTTGTTCAATCCATCTGCCCAAAACATTCTCGCGTCGGCGTCGGGCGATTTCACCGTCAAGATTTGGGACATCAGCACTGGTCAAAATCCATTGGCCCTGAAGCACGCTGATATTGTGCAGAGTCTGTCGTGGAACGCGAGTGGTACGATGCTCGTCACTACATCCCGAGACAAGAAGATCCGAGTATGGGACGTGCGTCAGGAGAAGCCGGTACACGAGGCTGCCGGCCACGGCGGCGCCAAGAACAGCAGAGCTGTGTGGATGGGAGAGCATAATCGATTTGCCACGACTGGATTCTCGAGAATGAGCGAGCGTCAAATTGCGTTGTGGGAGCCTGGACGAACGGAGCCTATTGGAGGGTTTTCCCTGTTGGATTCTATATCTGGTGTTTGCATGCCATTCTGGGGTGAGTTTGGTCAAGAGAGAAGAAGAGAAGTAGAAAAGCAGGTGGGAAGGAAAATAAAACAAAGGAAGGAAAAACACTGCTTCTTTCTACGAGGTCAATGAAGCGGCAAGGACACTTACTGACAAAATGACAACAAAAAAGACGATGGATCGAACTGCTTGTATCTCGCTGGCAAAGGGTAAGAACAGAACTCCCCCCCAACTCGACTGAACGTGGATGTCTTTCAGCGGAATGCTTATTGTGCCTAGTGACGGAAACATACGTTATTACGAATATGAGAACGACAAGTTTGAGTTTCTCAGCGAGTACAAGTCGCCTGACCCGCAGCGAGGCATTGCCTTTTTGCCCCGACGTGGCATCAATGTACGTCACAGAAGTGTGGTGGGGAAAAAAAGCCAGGAAGCCAGAACGAAAGAAAAAAGAAGGGAAAAGAAAAATAGAAATACGATGGACGAGGAAAGAAAAGGTGTCAAAACTTAAGAAGGCTAATTTTTGAGCGCTCAAGGTACACGAAAACGAGGTCATGCGCGCTTACAAAACGGTCAACGACGCATACATTGAGCCCATCTCCTTCACCGTTCCCCGTAGGGCTGAGAACTTCCAGGCGGACATTTTCCCTCCCGCCACGGGTACCAAGCCTGCCGTCGGAGCGCAGGAATGGCTCAGCGGCAAAACTGGCATCCCAGCAAAGATTGACTTGGAAAGCATCTACGACGGGGGTGCTCTCAAGGAGATTCCGTCTGATTACAAGCCAGCCACCCAATCGACCACAGCTTCTTCATCCTTGCCTCCCTCCCCGCCCCTCGTCAAAAAGGAAGAGCAGCCGAAGAAAGAGGACCCTAAGCCAGCATCATTTACTGCTCGTGGACCACCACCATCCATGAACGATCAGAAGAGCTCCATCTCTCTCATGGCCAACAAGTATCAAGACAACGAGGAGGACGAGGAGGACGAGGACGATGTCGATGATACATCGAGCTTTGAGGAGGTTTCCCGACCAGCCCCGAGAGGGACTGCTCGTGCCGAGCCCAAGCCCAGTCCTGTGCCTGTGCCTGCCCCAGCGCCCGTCAAAAAACCGGCATCTCCCGCCGCAACTCCCACTCCCAGCACGTCCGGTCCATCCGGCCCATCCGGCCCATCCGCCGGCGCCGAAGTGTCCTTGAACGATATCAAGCAGCTCCTTGAGAACCAGACCAGGATTATCACGGCGCAAAACGACAAGATTAACAGGCTCGTAAACGAAGTGGAATCGCTAAAGAAAAAGGTGAACGCGTCTGGCTCGCGAGACCAGAGCGAGCGCATCAGACAGCTGGAGCTGGAGCTCGAAGAGGCACGATCGTAGCCCGGTCGACGCGGCCTAGGTCACCGGGCGTAGGTCACTGAACCTAAACCAAACGTCTGTGACGGAAATGATGGACATATTCACGGTGGAGAAGAACGGAAAAGTTAGTCCCATCTACTAGATTCTCGTGCAAAAGCGGAAACAATAATGTGATTTATGGGCGAGTCCCCTCTTTTCTCTTTCTTTTTTCATTCGTCTTCTTTTTTATAAGAGTCTTGGAAAGAAGAGTTCAGAGACTGTGTTTTTTTTTTTTTTTTGAAAAAGAATTATTTCAAGAATATCAAAGAGAGAAATTAAGGACGATTTTCAAAACAAGGTGTCATCTTTTGATCTTGGATGACTAGTACGCAGGCATGGTGTTTGGTCGGATGGCTGGTTGAGATCTGGTATTAGGTACCTACTTACCCAGGGACATGCCTGCCCGACGATATTTACATAAAGTAAGCCACTTTAAGTACTAAGATCTTAGTAGGGAGGTATACCAGCACATGCATGTCATCCAAGTCAACATGCCACGGCGCCGGGTACGCTGCCTCAAATGCCTTCATGTTGTGATTTTGAAGGCTTGCAATCCGGTCTACCCTCTGCTGTTTGTTGACAGGCCAGGCAGCCCGTCACTAGTCCCCATTCTTTTTCTCCAAGACTTGCAGTTCTTAACTTTCTTTTAACGAAATACCCTTCTACGATCTACCTTTCTAGTATCATCCATCTGCTCTCCTCTCCTCTCCGCGCCGGGCCACTTGACGAATCATCAACACGCAATTCAGCCTCATAGGCCGTCGTCCCAAACACTGGAGCAGACGTTTCGTCGTGGGAGTGTACATTTTTCGAAACGTCGTTTCACTGACCTTGCTTTTTTATTTCTTCTTCTTCTTCTTCTTCTTTTTATTTTTTTTTCTTTTTTTTTTTTTTTTTTTTTTTTTTTTTTTCTTTTTTTTTTTTTTTTTTTTTTTTTTTTTTTTTTTTTTTTTTT
>SRPT01000684.1:0-16659 GCA_018360205.1 Claviceps digitariae
AAAAAAAAAAAAAAAAAAAAAAAAGAATGGAAAATAAAACACAACAAACTAGAATAAAATAAAAGCTAACATTCACGTCCCCCCAGGATATACCCAGTCAGGACCCCTCTTCCGCGCCAAAACCCGCGCCCTAGAAAAGCTGCTCACCAAGGTGCTCTCCCCCCTCTGCCTCACCCCGCAACTCATCTATCCCACGGCGCCAAACCGCCTCCTCCTGCAAGACATACCGGGCTTCGTGCCCAGCGGCCCGGACCACGACCAGAAGGAAGACTACCAGCCCGACACGTGGGCGTGGTGGCGCCGAGACGACGCCTCCGGCACGTACATCCTCCTCGAGGAAGGCATGACGGCTATTGCGCGCACCATCGCCGAGGTAGACGGCATAGACGGCATCTGCGGCTTCAGCCAAGGCGCCGCGGCGGCAGGTCTTGTTGCCGCCGCGCTGGAGCCACACCGGGCGGTCCCGGTCTCATCAGAAACGTCCTCATGTCAGCAAGATGGAGCAGCTGAAGACGGGGACGCCGCAACAGCAAGATGGGTTCGTCGGCTGAGGGACGCGAATGGCGGCAGGCCCGTCAAGTTTGCCGTATCGTACTCTGGGTTCTGGGCGCCGGTGGCGTCGTTGCAGTTCTTGTATGAGCCGAGGATTGAGACGCCCATGCTGCATTACTTGGGGAGTTTGGACACGGTGGTGGAGGAGGGGAGGAGTCGGGCCTTGGTGGAGAGGTGTGTGAGGGGGACGACGGTGGTGCATCCGGGGGGGCATCATGTTCCGGTGTCCAAGGAATGGGTTATGCCGTTGGCGGGCTTTATCAAGCAGCATGTGCAGCATGTGGCGCCCGAGGGGTTGGATGAGGTGTAATGGTGAGGATATATAGAGGTCTCTGGGGTGCATAGACTGCCCAAGGCACATCACATAGACGTACATATGTACATACATACATATGTTGTGTAGATAGATGAGAGTAGACAGGCCGCAGAAGGCATAGATTCGGCAACACTGTGGCATCAAAATGGTTACATTACATGTCCTCGGTCTGCGAGGGATTGGGATTGTCTAACATTTTTACACAAACAACAAACAACCCTGCCTGCCTGCCTGCCCCCTTACGTCGTGGCGGAAAGAACTACGCCAGGCTAGTCCAGAGCTTTAAACGAGTCTACCTCTACCCTTTCTTCTCTGCTGTTAGAGACGGGACCTTCTACTATTTCCAGGGGAAAAAAGAAAAGAAACATTCTTTTTCTACTTCGTACTCGTTGGTTGAATGCGTGCCATCATCTCTTCCTTCGTGATTAGATGGTCAATTCGCTCCAAATGTCCCAACAGGCTCTTCATATTGTGGCTCCATTCGTTGAGCACGTCATCGGCATCCCGCGGCTTGGCAAAGCTGACAATCCGTGCCGGTCGGTCGATTTTGGCATAGACCGTCTTGGAGGTGACCAGCTCACTGATGTACTTTTCCGTTTCATCCTCGGTCAAATCGAGCAGCTCCGTCAGGCGGCTCATGCGGATGCGAGTGTAGTACTTGGCCACCACACGGACATTGTGCTCGATAACGCGCTTTCGCAAATCCTCCCATCGCTGGTAAGCCTTTAACTCATCTGCCGAATGTCTAGGGAGCGCATCAAAGACATCAGTGGTGCACAGATGGGGGCCGAACTCCTTGGCAATGGCAGGCCATCGCATCAGCTCCTGAACTGTAAACAACCGAAGAAGCTCTGCATCGAGAGGAACCTGCGCGTTACGTGTGTCTTTAAAGATGCGGTGAAGCAAGTCATGCTGCTCATTATCGTAAGGCGACAGAATGACAAAGTAAATGACGCGTTGTAAGACCTGCGGTCAAAATCATGGTTTGTCAGCACTCCCTGTGATTATCTTATCCTTGGCTTGGACCATTGACGGCAGGGGAGAAAAGAAGAAGAAGGATGAAAATTGTACGTACAGGGTGCAGCTTGGCAGGGTCTTCCTCAACAGCCTCAGTGTCAAGCACCTGTCGATAATGTTTGCATACATCCAAGTACTTCCCCTCATGCTTTGCTAATGTGATTTGTTGTTCGTAGTACCGCAGTTTGAGATCCGTGGTGTCGTCTGGCTTCTCCTCGGGAACCTCTTCACCGCGGGCCCTCTTCTTCTCCCTTTCCGCCTGCTCCTTTTCCAGCTGCTCAGCAGTCTTAGTGGGCTTGCGAGAGAGGTATTTTGTGCTGATCTTGCGACCGAGAATGCTAGCTTGCGTCCAGTCGCCGCTCTCGATACAGAGAGCGACTTGTGCCAGAATAAACTCAGTCTTTTCTCTCCTGTCCATGGACCCAAACGTCTCAACCTGCAGCTCGCACAGCACCTCGGTCGCCGACTTTAGATCACCCTGCTCCTTCTTGATATCAGAAAGGATTTTGGTGACGCGAGCTCGCTCCACTTCGACAAAAATCTTGCCTTCTGTGACGGTTCGCAACGTCTCGATGACCGAAAGCTTCGTCCTCAAATCTGGGGTGTCGTTGAGGAAACCGACGACAGTCTGTACCATCTTTGTGATGGCTTGCTTGAGCTGACTGTGCTTCTTGGATAAAACGAGCGTTTGCTCGTTCATTAAGCTCCAGTCTCCAGCATTTTTGCAGAGAGTGACAATGGAAATCAGAATTCGTGATGTCGAGGCTAAGTCCGAAGCCTATCATATTAAACTTATTAGTCCTAGCCGGCCGGTGTGCTTGGAAATGGCGCCAAAGGAAATCGCACCTGTCGTGTCTGCTTCTCCAGCGCTGTGAGCTTTTCGATGGCTCCCTGGAGATTGGTCTGCGAATCTAATAGTCAGCTCGAGTTTTGTGATCCAAGGTAAACGGTATCGAATGCTTCTGTACCTTGGCCAAGCTTTCAGCTTCGGGAAGCTGCTTGTCCACCTCCTTCGAGAAGTCCTTCTCGGGCTTCAACATCCCTTCAGACATGATGGCAAGATGTGCGGACGTTTCTTGCTTCTTTGGAAAGAATAGAAAAAGAAAAAAGAACAAAAAAACCAGGGCTCAAATTTGCCACGAATTCGACCTGGCAGCAGGAGACAAGATACTCGGCACTCGTAGGTGGAAAGGTGGGTGGTGACGGAGCTTCGTGTGGTTTGGTGCTGCTATGCTAATTCAAGGCTGGGGTCCCGAGCTGGTCGATTCAGATT
Source organism: Claviceps digitariae (assembly GCA_018360205.1). NCBI lineage: Eukaryota > Fungi > Ascomycota > Sordariomycetes > Hypocreales > Clavicipitaceae > Claviceps > Claviceps digitariae. The sequence continues at coordinate 3,159 of SRPT01000684.1, forward strand.
GTAGCACAGCGAGCGCAACGTCAACGGCCTGCAACGCCATACGCTCCTGCCTGCCTGACAGCCAACCAGCCTTGCTGGAGTGGCCGATGCTGCTTGCGGCCAGCCAGCAACGGACGCCTGGAATATTATAAGACCGAGCTCCGCCATCCGAGGTCAGGTGACGCATCATGGACAGCTGGAAGCTCGGAAACTGAACTGAATACCTGAATACCATTTCAAGGCACTGATATTATACTTTAGCGCAATTTTCCTACCTAGGGGCTCATTCTATTTGATTAGTGCATGTCATTATGAAGCGGCCGCAGAAGTGAGAGTTTAGGTGACTGCTTGCGACGATTTTAACAACCACTTGCAACGGGATTTAAGAACCCGCACCCTGTCCCGGCTGGGCTTGCCTCAATACTATACTCTTTTTTCATTCATCGTCATTTTTTTTGTTTTTGGAAAAAGTAACGTATTTATTTATTTTATAAAGTTTCCTCAATGACTAGTTTCATGGGACCAAATCGTCTATCAGGGCTGAAAGAATGCATGCACGTTGCGCCGCTTGAAAACGACACCTATTCAGCTGCTCTGCCAACGAACTGATAATGACGAGTATGGAAAGCTAAGTGTATGTCAGAGCTGCTTTGTGCCAACTAAACGTCCCCCGTCTATATATTACGCAGAAGATTGTGCTACCAATGTGGAAGTCCGGCTGATTGGCATGCCGGCGGCAGGCTCTTCTCTCAATACTTCCTGCATAAAAATGCTTGATGGCCCCGGTGATGGCGTAATGAGCCAAATACTGGGCTTTGACATGAGTCCGTTGTCCGGTTCTGATAGGGACTCAAAAGTGATGACAGTGTCCATGGAGTTATTGCGGCTCATATCCTGATGAGAAATTGCGTCTTCTTCTTCTTGCTTTGCTCTTGTCCGACGGCGACGCCAGAGATGTATTGACAGACAGATGATATATAGAACAAAAATACAGACAAACGGGATGATCATTGATGAACCCCAATGCACATCAGGTTTAGGCTGGGAACAGGCTTGTTGTGTTAGAAACGTGATAAGAAAGCGTGGGAGAAACGTGAGTGTTTTGGCTTTGCACAAGACCACTGACCCCATAAAACAGAGAGTGTCAGTGGTACCGTGAAACAAAAGATAACAACTATCAATTACTACAAAAAAAATGACTGAGCTCAGAGAGAGTCTCCAGTCCCGGGCGGAGGGCAGAACTGGATTGCCCAGGAGGCAGAATAATAAGCAGGAAACAAACATACCTCTGATGCTTTCGGAGTCCAGGGAGGAGAGATTGTCCAGTTTGGAAGGACATATTGACCATCAGATAGCCACAATGTATACAGTTCATTCTTTCCCAAATAATTTGGTGTCCATTCATAAGACATGGAATCAATAGGACCTATTCCCATCAAGTATCAGTGGCGTGAAACGAACAAGATAAAAAAGATGTTTTCCGTCAATACAAGTCAGTATACACACCAGTCAAATTCAAGACCAGGTCAAAGACCATGATCCCATCCTTCGGGTATCGGATCCTGAACAGGTCCAGTTGGGGTCCTGGCTTTCCCATTGGCAAGTTCCATGTCAGGATGAACGGCTGGCCATTGGAGATGCTATCGTTCCATTCTCCATTCAAAAACCGTAAGCCGTGACCGTCATCACCAATGGTGGATTCGGCTGGCGGTCCTTGGACCATTGGAAAGGAGAGGGGGAACGGTATTTCCGCCAGGAATAATGGCAGCCGTCGTGGGTGGCGGCGTCGAAGTGCAGATGCAAATGCATAGTCACTCACCCGCGGAGGGGAAATCAGCCACACGGTAATAAACAATTCTAGTCGTAGCCTCAAACAAAAACGACCAAGCAAAACGAAAAAGAACGGGAATGATGCATTAAATGGGTAGCATTCAATTCTCAAGAAATGAGGACAAGCCAGAGGAGCTGTATGGGGGTGGGAGAAGGTCTCAGCCAGCAAGGGAGACTAGGGAAGTTCATTGAGTCATGACAGGCTTGCGAATCGCCGCCGCTGACTGCTCATCTCACGATGCAGCACATGAACAGGCTGGAGAATGGCAGCTGGCCAGGCCGAGGTCACGATGGCTTCATGGCCCGCGACTAGGGTCACCTTGTCCAAGCGGCTGGCACGCTGCTTTTGCATGCCTGCCCCGACTACACAGTTTTCTGGTCAGATGACGGCGTGAAAGTTTAAAAGAAGGCTTCGTTCCGGACACACAACCTATTCACTCCTGTCAACCACAGTCAGAGTCGTGACAGCGGACGCAGGGCCTGGACCATGTGCAAAGGCAACCGCTACATACGTGCATACAGTATACATACCGGTACAAGCGTAATCATCATATATCATCCGCGCATCTAGATCTCCACAAGAGAGAGTAAGATGGTGTAGGAGCTCGGCGGACTCGAACAGAAGCCGCGCAGCCAAGGTGGCAGTCAACCTTGACGAGCGAGTCGAGCAAGGGAATGTGCCATCATTAGGCCTCGGCCAAGCCATCGGACGAGAACAGAGGTGGCCGGCAACCAGTGCTGCGTCCAGGAGACGATCTGGCATGCACTGAGTAACATTCCTGCACAAACAAAGCCCGTGTGGGATGCTGAGACATTAAAACAAGACCACAAGCTAAGCAGGCTCCGACGTGGGACGGAACAGGATGAGGTTAAAATAAGATGAATGCACGATATGAAGAGCGGGGCCGCTCTGCCTAGCCAACCAATGAGCGCACGCAGCGCCGATGGCTGACGATCCAACCAAAGCTCTCTGTTCATCACCACCACCAACACAACAAGAAACAACAAGCATAACAACCACCACAGCATCAGCCCTTTGCTTGTCCCCATCGCGCCCATTTGCGACTTCTCCCACGTTGAAACGAGGAGAGTGCTTGAGTCAAGATCCGGATTCTGAACCGGCCTCGCGCTTCAACTTGGAGGTCCAGCCAGACCGGATCATCATTTCTCACGATAATTGCATTCGCCGCGAGTACAGACCCGCCACGTAGTACATTACAGTCCTAGTCTTTGCAAGCTTTGTCACACTCTCATAGCGATGACCTCCACACCCGCGCCAACCGCCTCATACGCCGGATGCGTGTCCTCCCTCCGCAATTCCCTCCACTTTCTGGAATCGTCGGTCCACACACTTGATAACGGCGTGGCCGATTTCCCGCGACTGATAAAAGTTTTGAAAACCGTGAGAGTATGTTTTTTTTTTTTTTCGCAGAGATCTCTTTCCCTTCATGAGCCTTACCTTTGTATTGTAAATCAGCTAACACACAAAATTAAAAAAAAGCATTATGAGCTCATTTCGCAAACAACTCTAGCCACAGCAGAGGCGTCCCTTCGTGACGAAATTGGCCCTTACATCGCTCTACTCCTCTCCCGGGCTGACGCCCAGGCGGAGCGGCAGGATCGACGCATAGAAACCTTGAAAGCCCGAGCAGAGCTCCAGCAAGGCCGGCTTGCGCGTCCCGATGAGGCCGGACGAGCGTCCTCGTCGTCCGGGCGAGGTCGTAGACTGGTCGGCGAGGACAAGCTGAGGGCCCGGATAGTTCGGCAGCGAAAAGAAGCGCTGCGGTACGGCGTGGAACGGCTTGAATTGGAAGTGCTACAAAAGGAGCGCGAGTTGAGGAGGCGTCTTGAGGGATGATTTCGCGAGGAGTTGCGCTAGAGGAACTTGACTCTGAAGGTTGAAGAATCAGGAGGAGAGAGCAGAAGAGGCTAATGGACTGGCTTTCGGCTCTGGTACGGGGCTCCCTCTCTGGACCTGCTGTTGCTGTAGGTTTCTGTGCATGAATCGGTGCGGATCCTCACTCATCTCATGGAACGATTCTCAGACAGCATAAACGCGGCTTGTGTTGCAACAAAGCAGACCATGTACCAGCCCAGGTCATCATATCCGCATTCAGGAATTCAAGACAGCTCTCAAAACGGTAATATGACCCGTGCAATGGAAACCAAGGCTCGAGCAGGAAGTCGAGGGCCCGTGGCTGTTGACTCTGGCTCCATCAGCCGTGCCACCGGACACGGAAAATAGGTAGGCGACCAAGGCACGGCTTGGACACCTAAATCACTGTATATCTGGTGTGCACAAACAGCAGGACATTTGTATGCCTGCAAAAGTACTAGGTAGACACAGACACTGTCTACAAGGTATTTACCGATGCAGTACACTGTTTAAATAGTAATAACATATTTGTTTTTGTTTTTCTTTTTTACTAAAAGTTAACAGAAGTTAATGGATAATATGCAAACACGTGGGGACTGAATCAACAAGAACGAATAAACAATCCCCAGCAGGTGAATAAGTAACCAAATGCGGAGAATTAAGCTTCTAGCCAGCTTCGCAAGGTTATAATATTCACTTTAGATATAGACGCACGTGAGACTTCCTTAAATTGCAACGTTTTATTGGCCTCAAAAAAAAGTGAAGAGAAGAGACCCGGGATGGTTTGTCGCTGCGACAACTTTGCTCTGTGCGCGCCAAACACCTCACAGCAGTCCCATATCATGCCCACGTCTTCCTCCATTTCAATTCAAGAACATCGGTTACTCGTTGCCATATACGCCTGGTCCCAAATGCCGCCTCGTACCGGAACAGCCACTGTCGCATTTTCTAATAGTCGTCGTGTATGATGCAAGGCATCATGTCATCTGCAAGCCGCGGGCGAGGAGCGAGAGAAGCGAGAGAAGCAACGTCGAATACGACAGAAGGAGATAAAAATGTATTGACAATGTCAAAGGTGAATCAACCCGGTAAGAAAGTGAAGACAAAAAGAAGAAAGAAAAGTTCAAAGTTTGAGAAGAAAGGCTGATATGGCGAAAAAAAAAAAGAAAAAAGAACGTTGAACATTTCCTGCCCATGCTGAAAGTGGATTGTCTTCCAAACATACTCCATCCAATACATAACCCAATGACCCGATTATTGTCTGTAAAATGAGAAGAAGCAGAAAAAAAAAGACAAAGACAAACGAAGATGGCAAAGCACCAGAAACAATAGTCACATGGACAGACAAGCAAGCAAGGAAGCAAGCGAGTTGCAACGGGAGATGTTGCTGGTATCAGTGGCTCCGACATGTTCTGCAACAGACTGCCTGAGCGGCAATAAAGGCCAGTTGCCGAATCTTGCCGCCTTCATCTATGCAAAGTTCAAAGTTGGACAAGCAAGGCGACACTGAAGAATGGTGCGCTACTCTCGTTGCAGTCGTATCTTGAAACCTCAAACCTCACACCCCTTGCCTGCCCTACCGGAAAAAAAGCCATTGGTTTGCGTGCGCATGTTCATTTCGTCGTGAGCTCATAATAGAATGAGGTAGTTGCTCGGTGCGATACCAGTCTCGCCAGTTCCACGTCTCCGTGCTTGCCACCAACGTCCGCTGACGTCGGACACGTCGAGAATTTCGTGTTTGTTGAAAGAAATCTCGTTCGCGTCAGAGGGATTGGCCTCGTAGCTGTAAATGGCCTTGGCTTGGTAGGGATATTCGGTGGGAGGCAAGACCTCGTCGTCGTTGCCTGGGGGTTTACTACTTGGTTGCAAAGAGGCACCGGCATATGACGGCATTGGCATGGCTGGTACCGGGGCTGCTTGAGAGGCGCCGCCAACGGGTGAAGGGTTTTCGAAACCGCTGAGCTGGGCAGACGTGTACATCTGTGGGGGTTGGACGGAATTGGAAGTTTCTGGGCGGCCTGTACCACCATAGCCGTGCATTGTTTGGCTTTGCGCGGCGTTTGAATCCTTTGTAAGAGCGAAGGAATCCAAAAATGCTCGAGGAGTCGAAGAGGGCGTCGAACCAAAGTAGAAGATCCATACAATGATGACCATGGACATCAGAATGAAGCCGGCGGCGGCAGCCTCTCTGGCTCCGCTCTTGGCATAAACGAGCGAGTTGACGCCGGACGTGACCAGAACCATGCCTCCAGCGAGATAGCCGGTAACAGCAACATGATACGTGTGGATGGAGTCGCTGGCAACGACAACAAAAATGCCTATAATGAGGAATAAACTGTACACGACCGCCCACCAGGCGAATGATGGAAACTGCTTGTCGGGGTTCAGATCAATCGGGATGCTGTTGGTTTGAATCTGAGCAACGATGCATGATATGAAGGTGATGGACCAAGCGAGCTAACGGGCAGGGCAACGTGTTAGCAAGCCCTTTGAAATGTCGAAGGAGGAAAACGTCATGGCAACGTCAGGGAGACGAAAGATCAAACACTAACAAGGGCAATGGATAGAGTCGCCAGAGCGAAGGGATCGCCGAGAATGTTGCTGAGTGAGATTCGCTGCTTTCTACCGCCGCCAACACCGTACGCCCGCGAATGTTCCATTTTGACAAGTGACGGAGAATACCGCGAACCGTAAGCTGGCATAAGGAATAGAGAGCCGAATTATACTGTCGGGATGGGCACTGAGTCCGGCTAGGTCGAGTCCGCGGGTAATCAGGAGTTCAGACCGAAATCGAGTCGAGTCGGGTCGAGGAGAGGAGAGGAGAGCAGGCTGGAAAGGGAATTGTCGATGATCAAATGTAATGAAATGAGAGCGTAGTCGATCAGCTCGGTTGTTGCGCACGCGCAAAGGATAGGCGAGAGAAGCGAAAGGGGAGGTCGAAGAAAAAAGGTGGCCCAACGAGAGGATCAATCCGGCACAGCCGCAGTCGAAGCAAAGATGGGATAGGTAAGAAGAAGGAAGAAAGGGTTTTCAAATGAGCGACAGAGCAGTGAGCGACGCTATTCTGGGTTGAGGGTTGACGAATCCAAGGAGATCAACCTGGCGGGCGCGATGGGAGGGTAAGAGGGAAAAAAAAACAAAAAGGCAAAGCGGACGAAAGAGAGAGTGGCAGGGCGTGGCAGGGCGTGGCAGTGTGTGGCTCTGTGCAGTGTGGTGCAGTGTGGTGCAGCAAAGCGAGGAGCGGCTGCGGGAGGCGGGCGCTGGCGGCTGGGCGCTTCGGGAGCGTGTTGGTTGGTGGCTGTGCTCCGAACGGTACGCTGTAGGTATTTAAATGGGGCGTGCCGGGAGTGCACTACTGGTGCTACTAGTGGTTTAGCACTGCTCAAGCGTGCTGCCAGTTGCTGCCAGTTGCAGTTCTTCACACTACCAGACGGAGTTGCCAGACGGAGTCGCCAGAACCCACCATTTCCCGTTCTTTCCTTCTTTTCTCTTTCTTTTTGGCTCGGTCCCCCGAGGCCCGATTCGCGCCGCAGGACGTTGCCAACAAAAGTCAGTCGTACGTTGCAGGGGTGTCTTCCAGGACGATGATTTATGCAGCGTGATTGCTGGCCTCCTACTCCCAATTGTCCAGAATCGAATCACGGTCGCGTTCGAGAAGAGGGACAACGAGGCAGGATCGGGCGCAAAGCAAGGCCAGATCCAAGGCGGATAGCGGGCGGACAGTGGACAGGCTACAGGCTACAGGCTACAGGCTACAGGCTACAGGCTACAGGCTACAGGCTACAGTGGACCGGACAGCAGATGCTTAATAAGAGCGTGGAAGGTGGGTTGGATGGATGGGCGGATGGATGAATGAATGAATGAATGAATGAATGTAATGAATAGATGGTGGATCATGGATGGGTGCAGGGAGGGAGGGTGCCGGTTCCTTGCAGCAAGCGCAATCCCCCCCCCTTACCACGCAAATGAGACGCAGCCAGCGATGAAGTTGAATCAAATGCATGCCAAATTCCTGGCCATCCATTGTGACCAGCAGCTACATGGGACTGATGGAGCATCGGGGAGAAGAATTTTGAGGCGGGGCGACGAGACAATGATGAATGAGATCAATGGCCACAAGAGGACACGACCGCAGACCTGGGGACGAGACAAAAGCACTTGAGACGCTTGGGGATGCTTGGGGGGCGGGTTAGGGGGGTTAGGGGGGTTTAGGAGGGTTGGTCTGGGGGGTTGGTTGTACTGCGTGGCAGTCTGGCATGGTAAAGAAGTAGGTACCTACTAAAGTGGTCTGGTAGTCCAGCATTCTACCTACATGTAGTGGAGACGCCGGCCTGTAGCCCCGCTATTCCCTCTTCTTGATTCTTGAGGAGAGCCACCAGGCAGGCCTCACCAATGACCACCAGTGACCACCAGTTGGTGCTCGTCCAGTTCGTTCTTACTGCAGGCAATCCTTGACAAAGAGGACAAACGCATGGCATTTAAAACTTAAAAAAAAATCCACCACTAGCCCTGGGCCGCATGATGGCCTTGCCCAAGCCAGACAAGACAACAGGGATGCACCTCAACTCTTTCGACTCAAATCCGTGCCGCCACTTCCGGCCCTAGCCCTTCATTGCCCGTGAAGCTCCCGAGTTTTGCGTCCTGACACGACACGAGACGACACGGCGGCCACCCACGCGACTTTGAAGGGACGGAATGTGGTGCCAGACAAACAGACAGAGAGACAGACAGACAGACAGACACAGAGACAGCGACGCAGCCCACCCCGCCAGCCAGCAGACGTCGACCACTTCGTCAACCTGCTCCATGCAAATCGGCTACCTGTTGCCCGTCTGGAAGGCAAGCAACCTTAACCAAGCTAAGCGCTGAAAATAGCTCGCCGCCCGCAAATGCTTCACATGGATGAAGCCATCCAGTCCTGTCCACGGCCATCGAGAAGAAACGAGCGAAACCTCCTCGATAGGCCCCGCCTGCTTCCCACCTTCCCCGGCGATGGCTCGATCTCTGGAAATCGGAAGATCCAGGGGTAAAGACCCGCACGCATATGCGCATGTGGAAGCAGCAGCTGCACCAGCCACGGCCCACCACAGATCATGTTTCATCATCAGTCAGCCAGCATTGTGCACTGTACATTATATAAAAAAGACGTTATGGTACTTAAGTATGGTTCCTGCCCGGTTCCTTGGTTGGGTGCAGGAAGCAGGCCCGGGGCTTCACAAAGGTACGTCGTCGTAATGGGCTTTTTGTTCCATTTCATTGGCCCAGTCTTGACAGAAGTCCGCTGTTGCGCTCGGTGCACACTGCGCTGTCTGATAAGTATATATGTACCTCGCAATCTAGCAGTATTAATAGCATCTACCTAAGTACTTACCTAGGTACTCAATTATTCATCCATCTTCATCTTGTACACACACAGCCCTCCCTCTGTTCTGTCCCAAGGCGGCTGAGTGAAACACGACGCTGTCCAGATTAACGGACCTGTGCATTGAAACGAACAACTACACAACTGCCGCTTCCGACCGACCCCTTGCATGCTGTGCCCATGACTGCCACCTCTACATATCACTCTCCTTTTTTCCCCTCAAAAAGGAAAGTGTCATGTGTAAAGTCAATGCTAGAAATACGACACAATCATGCCACCATGGAACAATCGTGTCTAAGTAGAAAATAAAATAAAATAAAATCTAATACCTGAATCGGCCACGAAAAGCAAAATGATGTAAATCAGGTCTGTTGCCAAAAGGAGATCATGCAACTCGCCAAAACGGCCGGTCATTGTGCCCGATATACAAATCTCAATCATAACAGTACCATGTGTGGTCAGTAGAGCAATTCGCTTGTGTCCGACATCAGGTACTTCTTTCCTTTTCTTCTGTATTCAAGCAGGCTTTTTTTTTTGCCCCTTGTTGGCTAGGATAATGCGCGGCTTATTAGATTCATACACCGCTTGTAGTGCCTCATGTTTATATCGATGAGAGAGGTCAGACTGATTAGCGAGAGAGTCAATACTTATAGAGACGCAAAAGGGTTGCTATACTTTGTGTAGGGGGCTTTTGTTCGATCTTCAAATCCAACTATGCAAACAAGATAAAAAGAGAAGGGGAGCAACCCGACTCAGATAATCATATACAGGGGTATCATATCAACTATAAATTACAGGAGGAAAGTCCTGTTTCCATGCTTCAATCAAAGTCAACATAGACCTGAGCGCCACGCCTTTTTGGCCCAGCACAAGAAACTGACTTCTTGCTTCCTTGCTTGCTTTCAATGCCGTCAGCACCACTGAAGCCCACGCACCGTTACATACGCTTCCCTTCCTCAAGCGCCACCTCTCGTCTCCGAACTGTCCTCTCGACGCCTTGTGCCCTGCTTTCGAGGTCTGCCAGTGATTGCGAGTTGGCGAGCACACCGCGCTCGTACCATGCCAGCATGACGGCCTCACTCCTTCGTCTCAGCTCTGCCAGCTCAGCCGCTTGGGCCAATTGAGTCGTCTCAATCGCCTTCATCCTCTCCATCAGACTAATCAGCGACGCGCTCTCCGAAGGATCGGGAATGGGGCTATCTTGTATGGCAGTCAGGCAGGAAAGTGTCGCCGGGAACGTAGATGCCGATGCCAGCACGATGGATCGAATTGCGTCTATCGACAGCTGCGAGGGTGGTTCCGAGGCATTGGGTGCGTGGAAGAGATCGGGGGTTGATTTGTCTCCACGTGAGTGTTAGCACCAACCAGGAACGTCTTTCCGAGCGTTTAGGGGGGTGAGAGGCTGTCTTTGGGACTTACATATTTTCAGCAGCTCACCGTACACGCGGATGTGGGAGATGATTATGGAAAAGCGCTTTTCGAGGTGCTTTATCCGTTGCAATGCCGAGTCGGCATGCTCTGGGGGATGCGAGGCTGTGTGGCCGTGGAGGACATGTTCGATGCGGAGGAGTCGCGACTCGAGGAGCGATATTGTGGCCAGTGTTGTCTGATCTAGGGGGTTGTCCATTTTTGATGGAGCATTCTTCGTCTTGCCGAGAAGTTGTGCACCTATTTTTCTAGACCCAATGGTGCTTTCTTTGACGATGTTAGGGCAAAGTTTCACGCACTGGAACGAGACAGACGAGATGTTGACTGCTCGTATGTGATGCTGTGGTGGATATGGAGCGTGGTGAGGTGGACGCTGAATACCAGCCCACCCGGCATTTTAATTGGCTGCGGCTGGCATCAGATCACGTTTCCGGGGAGGTGATGCCTCTCGTGAGTACCAAGCACCAGGCACCTACTGTGGATGAAGGTTGGCTCGGTAGGTACCGGCTACTTGGCCCTACTAGACCTTGCACCAGAGTAAATTTAGCTTGGCGCACAACCAATGCTTCGTCCACCAGTGCCAGTGCCACCACCACGACGGCAGGTACGAGCCTGTCGGCCGCTCACTTTCTCCCAGACGCAAATCGCGACACGTTGCAGTCCACGGCCCATTCATCTTGGACTGGAACTGCTCTTCACTCGATTTGATTTCGCATCCGAGGCGAGCACGCTGCCATCTGCCGCGTCGTGCGGTTGTGAGTGCGTCTCCCTCTCCCAGCACGGCTCGGGACGGTCGTCGTTGGGAAGCAGAGCGCAAAGTGGCTTCTTGCATCGTCCGGCCTTCCGCGACGACGCTCGTTTGATCCGTCTCGCTCGCACGACACGACGACACAACGACAAGACGACGCAACGACGCGCACGGCGCCCTGGTGCTGGGGTTGCTGTTCCAAGAGAGAGTCTGACATGACCAATTACTCAACCATATCGGATGGCAGCTCGTCTGGCTGGTCTCGCAGAGATATGTCAAGGTGCGACGAGCCATTATTCCCTGGTGCAGATCACATGCGACTGCCCTTCGCGTTCACCTGCCAATGCGCGATGTCCAATCCAATAACTTATGCCCAATACCCAGCTGTTGTCCTGGCTCTGTTTCAACTGACACTTTGCCGATAGATCACGACGTCGTGGCGGCAAAGATGGCGGCCATGGGGGACAAGCCTCGACAACCAGCAGCATTGTCAACCTGCTCAACACAAGTTTGAAGACCTCCAGACCCCCTCTTCTCTCCTCCTTCTCTCCTGCATGGGATGATGCTGGTTGAATCAGCAGAGCTAACTCCTGCAAAGTTGTTGGTGCTGGCACCCTAGCGATGCCATCAGTCCTGTCGCACATGGGAATCATGCTCGGCGTCTTGCTGGTGATCTGGTCGGGCATCACGGCTGCCTTTGGTCTGTACCTCCAGTCCAAATGCGCCCGCTATCTCGACCGCGGCACCGCATCCTTTTTCGCTCTATCGCAAATAACGTATTCGCAAGCATCGGTCATTTTTGACGCTGCCATCGCCATCAAGTGCTTTGGCGTGGCCGTCTCCTACATGATCATCATTGGCGATCTCATGCCCGGCGTAATGCTGGGACTCAACGGCCAAGCCGAGCGAATCCCCTACTTGGTCGACCGACACTTTTGGATCACAGCATTTATGCTTCTGGTCATTCCTCTCAGTTTCTTGCGACGACTTGACTCGCTCAAATACACCAGTCTTGTCGCACTAGTGTCGATCGGGTATTTGATTGTGCTCGTGGTGTATCATTTCACCGTTGATCCTCACGCCGCGCCTGGTAATATTCGTGTCATCAAATGGGCCGGTGCCGTAGAAACGTTGAGCGCCTTGCCCATTGTGGTGTTTGCCTATACATGCCATCAGAATGTTAGTCTATGCCATGCCCCTACATCCATTACGCCATGTTTTCCCTCGTCGCTAACATGGCTCTGTTTTCATCAGATGTTCTCCATTGTGAATGAGATCAAAGACAACTCTCCATCGAGTATGATTCGAGTAGTTTTGTCGAGCATTGGATCAGCGGCCAGTATTTACATTCTGGTCGCCATTACTGGGTACATAACCTTTGGAAATAACATTGTCGGAAACATTATTTTGATGTGTAAGCTTTTCTTTCGGCGTATACCCGCCTGGCCCCTGTTTCGTCATTCAAACCTGTAGATCTGACATGTAGCTAGATCCCACTGGCATCGCCTCCACCGTTGGCAAGGGTGCTATTGTCATCTTGGTGCTCTTTTCCATCCCACTTCAGGTTCACCCTTGTCGCGCTTCCTTGGACGCTGTCCTGCGATGGCGACCCAACCGAACTCAATCACACAACGGCCGCAACGAGCCCGCCTTGATGAACCCGCCTGCGCCGCGGGGCGACCACGGCAGTACAGCGCCCATGTCTGATACACGATTCGCTCTCCTCACAACAATCATTTTGACGCTGGCATACTTTACCGCCCTATCCGTCAGTAGTCTGGACCGCGTCTTAGCCTTTGTAGGCAGCACAGGCTCGACGTCCATCAGCTTCATTCTGCCTGGCCTCTTCTACTACAAGATCAGCGACCCGGCAAGCTCACATCATCAGCGGCTCATGAAGGAAGATGACGACATGGAAGACTCCACGACGTCCGATATCGAAGACGCGGCCCCGTTCACTCAACTCTCATCCAACCCCGTCCATCAAACCTCATGGCGATGGCGCAGAAAATGGAGATGGGATCTGGAGCACCTGGACCACGGCCTCGTGAGAAAGCTCGCACTAGCTTTGTCAGCGTATGGCATGGTTGTCATGGTAGTGTGTTTGATTATGAATATTTTCTTTGCGGCGTCCCATTGAGTTTACGAAACGAGGGATCTTGGTTATGTATGTTGCCGGGATGCTTGGGCGGGGAAAAGAAGTCCATCATCGTTCTAGCATCCGCCAAAGCCCCAAAAAGACCTCGCATGGTTCAACGAGACGCAACAAAACGTACTA
>SRPT01000685.1:0-16607 GCA_018360205.1 Claviceps digitariae
TCCCCCCCCCCCCCCCCCCCCGTTCTTTTCCCCCTCTTTTTTACACTTTTACCACTGTTCAACTTTTCATCATCTAGTCGGCGCTATATACTGTCAGGAAATACAAATCACCATCGCCGCGTGCATGTGGATGTGCAAAAATACTCATAATATTGATGGACTAGCGCCCTGTATACTGTATGGACGCCTCCCAGCAGGCGGAATCCTCTAGTTCACTCGCCTAGGCGTGAAATATCTCGACCTCAACCGTATGAAATGTCCAAATCATACTGCTCCATCTTCCCCAATATTACCTAGCTTGCAGCTGTGAAGCTGACCTAACGTGTCTGGCTATATATGCGCCGACTCTCTATCCTGCCTCCTCTAAAACGCCATGTCTAGTCAAGTGACGACGAAATGAACCGACATAGAGAAAGAGAAAAAGAAAAGAAGAAGAAAAGACAAGGCTAATCGCTGCTCAAGGTGTGACCCAAGAGCAAAGACGAAATGATATGAAAAAAAAAAAAAAAAACAAAATAAAAAAAAAAAAAACATGCAAATTACAAGAGCAAAATGTGCCGAAAAAAAAAAAAGCAAAAGCGAGCATAAACCAAGAATGAAGAAGCAACGACCACACTACAAGACGAGACACAAGTCAGCAGCATGCAGACGCCAGAAAGTGAACCCGCTGATGTCAATCGCCTTGTCTACAACCAAACTCCGATTTGCGGTGCCCCAATCTGGGATGCAATGAACAGTGGTGAATGTGAAAATGATGATGACAGAGGACAAAAAAAAGAGACAGGCTAAAAAAAAAAAAAAAAAGAAAAAAAAAAAAAAAAAAAAGGTAGTCGCAAGTCCAGCCACATCGATAGATGACGACGCAAGCAAGTCGTGTTTGCTGGAGGAGATCTTACAGGGTTCGTCGTGGTGTAAGAGTGATTCTTGCGGCATGCCCGTATTAAGTAGAGCCCCTTACATAGGAGGGGACCCTGATATTGAGAAAGAGAAAGAAAAGATGTACGACTGTATGACGGCCAAGAAAAAAAGTAAGGGGAGCGACGTGAAGAAACAATCACATGTCGTTCCCTGGGAAATGTGCATTCGTGAGCCGGTTACTCTCAAGTAGATTGTCACGTGGATTCCACAACCATCTCTTCGTTGTCGCCAACGTACGCCAGCTGAGCCCATACACGCCAATGCAGTACACCCAGGTGGGCCAAGCGAGTCGCCATATCCTCAATGCCTCTCTCGTCTTGGCCATCGCGTGAGCCGAGGTGTCGGGCAGCAGTACTGGCGCTGCCGCTGCCGCTGCCGCTGCCGCCGCTAGACACTCGACCACCGGTGGCGACTGAGAAGAGCGAAAGGCCCGAGAGAGACTTGTACTCGCGAACACGATTGGATAGCTCGGCCATAAATTTGCTGTGAAAGGCCTGTTCAACCTCTTTGTGAATCTGTGAATCAACTCGACAGATATTTTCCATGAGCTTCTCCTCAAAAGTCGGCAGGAGATCAGACGGCGCGTTTGTGTGGCGAAAGATTTGAAGCGCCATGGACGGCGCCATGACATGCCAGCGGCTCGAATGCCTCGATGAGGGCGTGGCTGACTGGAGCAATGCCACCAGTGAGTTGTACACGTTCTTGGCCTTTAACCTCGACTCGCTATTCTCGGGAGCCACGTAAGAAGGCATGTTGAGTGACGATCGCGGAGATGATGCTGCCGAAGAGCTGGTAGCACTGAGAGCAAGACTAGACGGCCTGGAGCTGGATAAAGGTGTGTTGAAGTTGAATTCCGAGCTGGACCTTGGCGACGAGTGGAATGTATCCTCGTCCAGAGGCTGTCCATTGCGGCTGAGGATATTCGTACTGTAACGACTAACGCGCTCGAGGTCTTCATACATGCGCATGCAAATATCCAAATTGATGGCATCAACAACGTCGGATCGAAGCTTCATGATGCGCTCCTCGTCAAACAGAAATGTGCTTGGAACACGCTTGTCTGCAGACGAGGGCAAGACCAAGCGAGACAGAGCCTCAAAGAAGGAGCTCATGTCGCCAAAGTTGTGAGTAGCGCTGCTACTGCTATTGCTGCCGCTACCGATGCCGCCAGCAGCACCTCCGGCGGGTGCCGAGAATTGCCTGTCGGCATCTCTGTACCAATCCCGCGCCCCACTAATGTCCACCTTGCGAGCTTGAATCTTCTTCACAAAAAACTTTTGCTCAAAGTGTGTCGTATCTTCAATGAGCACGGGACGCAGGCATCGAATCTGGTGGTTGGCAACGTCCAGCTTCATGGCTTCCAAAACGCTGAGCAGGCTGCGCATTCCCGTCACCAGCAGGTCCAGATCCGAGTCTCGATTGCCCTTGCTGAGTTGGGTATACATGGTGTCAACCCACTCGTCCCGCATCGGGGCACAGTGAGACTTGAGGACATGTGAGAGCCACAGGGCAAGCTTCTCGAGGTCGGCAATCCCCTTGTGAAATTGTTGCATCAGCAGCTCGACGTTGAGACCCTCGTCCAGGAATTGGCGGTCGCGTTGCGGCACCAGGGTTTGGATAATATCCTTGACGGCCTTGAGGAGTGACGGCAGTGTCCAGTCGCTACCTTCACCGTGCTTGGCGTAGAAGCTGGGTGGGTCCGTGAGAAACATGGTCAGTTCCTCCTTCATTGTCGTCCAAAACTGATTAGCCCTCTCCTGCTTCTTGCGGCCCTTTTCTCCATCGAGGTTGGGTCTGAAATGCAGTTCGGGGTCAAAGTTGATATCGTGTCGCAACTTTGGGTTATGAATGATTTTTGAGACGTCCAGCTCACTCAACGTTGATCTCGTGACGGGCGGGTCGACGGGCCACGCGCGGCGATGAGAACCACCATTCCACCGCGAATGCCGAGTGGCTGTTCCTGCTGGTGATGCTGATGCCTCAGTGGCTGTTGTTGACGAAGTTGAGGTATTGGAGGGGTTCCTTGACAGAGATGTGGATCCAGGGGCTGAGGGCGAGGACCGTAAAGCCGCTTCACACCGCCTCGGTGATTCTTGTGAGGATGACTGTATCGTGGTCGAATTTTGTGGCTTGTCCTGAGGTGCTGTCTGCATCTGAACATCGGTGTCCTGCATGGAATCGCTTTCGTTTTTGGTACAAGGAGTTGAGGTAGAGAGACTTCTGCGTGATCTCTCAACAGGGCCGCCAGTGCCTTGTTCGGGTAGCATTTTGGGCGAGTTGTTTCTCTTTTACCTGTTGCTTTTTTTTACTGTGAATCAAGAGAAAAGCCCACCAATTTTCGAAGTAAAAAACAAGACCGGTTTTTGTTTTGGAAGAAGGCTGCTGTATTTAACGGGAAAGCGTAGTCGATTCGATGAATCAACGTTGAATCACTACACAAACCGTTGTTCAAGCCGTTAGTATGAAAATGCAAAGAAAAAAAAAGAGTGAAAGCAAGACAAAGTGAAAAGAAAACGGCAATTGAATGCGCAAACAAGACAATGTGCAACAGAGCGCAAGCGTCACGAAGCACGGACAGTTGCAGACACATGTCGCCTATTCGAGGGCAAGGTGCAGAAATCGTGTAGCAGAATCGTCAAGTGCAGGCCGGCCCGAGCAACACCAAAGCTGAACAGGACATACGCAACCTCACACGCACACGCCTTGCACACACAAAAAGACAAAGACGACATGTCTCCAGTCCCATTCCGGGATCTCTGCCCCTGGCGTGCTCCATAAAGACGAGACGAGACTTCACGACGAGGCTTTAAAACAAGGAGATCCGGTATTTGTTGGTGGTGCTTACATCCAGAGAGCGAGGTAGGCAGGTCGTTCTCGTTGTCCTGATCAAGACAGATTTACGGAACCTGGTCTGACTCGCGGCGTCGTCCTTCCTTTCCTTCCTTTCCTTCTTCTTTTCCTCCTTCTTTTTTTTTTGTTTTATTTGCCCGAGATGCAAATGCCCGAGGCGTAAGTACGGTACTTGAAAACTTCTTGCTCGTTGTCCTTGGCCCAAGTATCAATCCCGTCTTTGTGTTTCTCCAAGTCTGATTTGTTTGGCGGACCGATAAGGAGGTCGTCTATACCTGATAGTTGGCAGACAGACGAGGCAGATAGGCAGTTGGTGTGCAGTAGTAGTAGATCGATCGATGTGGATAGATGTGAGGCCAGGACAGTATTAACAAAGGGGTATTGTTTGAGTGCAAAGAAGAAAAGACGAGTAAACAGCAGGGAGTATATAGAAAACGAATGAGGAAAGAGCAAGAGTTATTTCTTGCAGGGAAGAGGAGACAATAAGGAGCATGAGAGAAGGAGGGAAGTGCGAGAAGAAGAAGACGAAACCAGCGGATGGAAGAAAGAATAAGGAAACCGACCCCAAACGGAAGGAGAAGGAGGGAGGACACGACGTGACATGGTTGGTACAAGCAGCAGGTGGAAAAGGAGGGCCGCGACCTTTTTGGCAAGGGTCAAGTACCACTACTGCGGACTAATGACTGATGGTACTTGGGGGGGCGGCTCTGGGGGACTCAGGGAACCGGCAACCAGGGGGGGCGTTGGGAGTGACGGACCGCGACTGCGTGTGTGTGCGTCTGCAACCGCGGGCAGCGGACGGCGGGCGATCCGCAGAGTCGGATTGCACTGGCTGGGCCCAAGCCAGAGCCAGAGCCAGAGCCAGACACACGACACACGACACACGACACACGACAGCAGGCAGCGCAATTTGGCAAAGTACCGCCCGGTACCCCAGGCCAAACATGGCGGCGGAAGGGGGAATGGGATGGAGGATGGAGGGGGAATGGGATGGGTTCGGTCTGGTATGACTAGTGGACTAGCGCATGGAAGCGCAAGGGCAAGCCGCCACCGACCCGGGCGCCGACAGCCACCACAGCCATGGCAGTCGCAGACGCCGACTGGCGGCACGGCAAAAGCCCAGCCAGTCCTGAGGAGAGGCTGGAGCCAGACTGGAAGGAAGGAACCAGATGAACAAGGGCAGAGGGAAAATATGGGAAAATATGGAAGAAAAAAAAAAGACGACGACGAAAATTAGGGAGCAAGGAGGGTGAGTAAGGCAGGCACAGGAAGAACACACACAAAAAAAGACAAAGGCCCAACGTGGCCAAGGCACTGCATCTTCTATCTGCATACCAGCTCCAGTCAGTCCGTCACCAAGCAATGTGTGCAGCCAGCCAGCCCAGCGTCGACAGTGACGGTGACGGTGATTGTTCGTCAATTGATGGCTGGGCATTCAGCGCTGCTGGTGGTGCAAAGGCCCAGCGCCTTGGTGTGTCCGGCGCACTGACATGGCACCTGGACGACAGAGACGACAGGGCTGCAGGGCAAGAGGGCTGCAGGGCTGCAGGGCTGGAACGGCGACTTGGACGGCGCATGCATGCGTGTGTGTTTGCAGGCTGGTGAGCCGATTCAGACCCAGCGCGGTCTGGGCGCACTCCCAGCACACGTCTGATACGAGTAATGCAATGTCCGGGTCTGGGAGGAGCTGGGACATTGGAGCCTGCAGTTGGGAGCCCAAAGTCTAAAGTTGGCAGTGGGACTGGGCACAGGCGGGCACAGGCGGGCACAGCCAGCTGGGCAAGTGCAGCGTGTCTGGTTTGACTGACCAGACTGCACTAGCAAGCAGCACAACCACCACCACCACACAATGTGCAAGCCCCAAAACTGCAGCCGCCGGTTGGCACATGCTACAAGCGCCCTGGCCACTGAAGAGGGAAAAAAAAAAAAAAAAAAAAAAAAAAAAAAAAAAAAAAGCACACACACACACACACACGCATATGCGCACCCGCATGTGCACCAGCCCACCAGTAACATCAGCGGCGGATCTCGCGACGGATACATGTAATGGCACGACTGTGCACGAGTCTGACGCCCGCCCCCATCTCACCTCCAACAAAACCCTCGCAAGCCTTTCAAATTCTCCCCAAACCAAGTCGAGACCGTGTGTTTTTTTTTGTTACATTCGTATTCTCGTCTCGCGGGGCGACTACGCCAACAGCAAGCCACTGCGACGCGATGCATTGCCATGCCATGCCCCGTTCTGGTTCATGACAGCAGCAGATACAGCACCAGATGCTAGACAGCAAGACACCACCAGACACCACCAGTCCGAGCAGCATTTGAGAACGCTCATACTGACGATCCTGCAAGTTACAACCCAGACAACCCATTCTCGTTCGCAGTGGCCGTGGCGTCCCGGCAGCAGCAGGCAGCAGCTTGGCCATCAGCCATAAGCCATCAGCCATCAGCCATCAGGGGGGCCGTCAATCCTGAATCGTCTAGCTCTATTGCAAGAGCCCGCCCATTCAATCCATTCAATCTATTCACTCCGTCCACGCCGATCAATATCGCATAAATCCTGCCACTACGCACCACGCACATCCCTTCGGTTGGTAGAGCTGCCCCCCTTGGCCCCGCGCTCGGCGTGGCCACCAGGCCTGCAATGTACAAATGTGGTAACATTGAACTCTGGCGGCTCTTGGCTGTTCAGCAGCCTTTCGCCCAGCTCAGTGTTGGTCGTCCTGTTTGCCTTTGTACGTACCGTTGCGCCCTGCGGCTACGGCTGTGCCGTTTCTGCGCCGGTCTTGTACTAGCACGGGCCAGCCCAGCACGTCCAGTACCGTTACTTCCCAAAGGTAAGGATCCGGCGCCCCATCTCGTCCATCACCCCGTTAAATGCGTTCCCCTCGCATGGGTCTCGATGGGGTCTGGTCCCTTTTCCGATGCGGTGGGGCCAGGGGCGTGTGCATGCGTGTCTCTGGTGCGTGCATGTGTGTGTGGGTATCCAAGCCGAGTGGGGCTTTGGGCCCTTTGACCTGAACCGACGCGATACAAACGAATGCACAATTCTGTTTGAGGACGTGCCTGAATTCATCAAACTCGCCATTATAGCCGTGCGACAAGACATGCACCTTCCGATGGACGTTGTCAGCTTTGTCAGCCGCGGCTTGGGGGCAAAAAGAGAGAAACAGTACAGAACAGAAAGAAGAAGCAGAAAATCTCTTAGTACTTATCATCCGTTTACTTGCTCTTGCTGCGCAAGCACTAAACAAGCACATTGCCGATAAACGTCGAGAGGCTGAATCATCATCATCCATCACACATTCCTACATGGAACTGTCCCACCACCGCGGCATGTTTTGGCATCTCCCACACACACCCTGCCTTCCCTTCAAGAGAGTCGCCGCAATCTTACTGTGCAAAATAGCCGCTAAAATTGGTGTTCAATTCAATTCTGGGACCATCCTTCCCCCTCCTCAAGTTCCAGGCAAGGAAGTCAGTCCCCAAGCCCCAGATCCCGGCCCCTGGCCCCGGCCCCGGCCCTGGACCTGGCCCCCGGGTGGCCGGTATCACGTCTCGAGAACCACAGGCCCACGATTCGACCCAGCAAATTGAGGCGGGCAGAAAAAGGTACCCAAGAAAGCGTCTTTTCGGTCTGACCTTCTTTTACGGGTCGCTCCAGCGAATCATGCTGCTTGAAAAAGCTCCGACACAGGGTTAGTTCCGGCTCAATGGTTCTGGAAGCCATGATGCCATTGCTGTTGGACACTCTCAGCATTGAGAGGGGCCCGTGACTTAAGCATGGCCGACCCGAGCTCGTCCCTTGACCTGTGATGACTAGCGGATGTGGTAGCGGCGGTGTTCGGCGAGTGTCGTTGTAGGTGGCTAAAGGCTAACAAGCACCAACTTCCTGCTGCGCGCACTACCTGGACCGAGGTACTTACTAGGTACCCAGGCAGGTAAGCAGGTGTGCAATCCTGTCGCATTGCTAGTCCAGTCTGGACAAGATTCAAACAACTCAAGAGTGCGTGCATCTGTTGCATCATGCTCGTCTGCAATCGGCTCCACCAGACTGCTGGTGGCGGGCGCGCCGGTCCTTGAAGCAGTCGCCATCCAAGCAGAAAGACCGACGGCCATCATTCTGACACGCAGAAACTGCTGCAGCCAACTTCCTCATCCAAACATGAAATGGTCAGCAATCTCTGTGTGAGAATGGACCGAAATGTCAACTTCATGGTGTGGGCCTCTGGCATTCACATGCACTCTGGGCTGAGAATATGTATTACCTGGGGCCATTACTCCAAGTCAAGGGGTCAATCGGTGATGAAGACCTGTGGACGTCTGACGTGTGCGCAGATGTGGTCGATGAAGGGCGGTCGCTCGCCGCATTGTCATGGTCAGCCCGATGGCGTGTTAGATATAACTGGGTCACTCGGTTGGTCTGATGGCTTCCAAAGAGACTTGATTTGATTGTGCTATAAAGCGCAACCATTTTTTTTCCCCTACCGTTTCATTTGCGAAAAGGAGATGGGCCACAAACGCAAGGCAAAAGGAAATTCCGACCTTTACGACGAAGAGTTCTTTGTCTGCTCCCCAGAGCCACGTATAACGATGGAAGAATTAGCAGGAAACTAGATTCGACACCTATGCACGCCATACCACGCCCTCGCCGTCGAGGGTTGTGAAAAGCACCCTTCTGCCGAGTCACGAGTCAAATGTTGTATGACCTGTCGACTCGTAATCGTGATCGCCGCGCCCTCTCGACGAAGTTGCCCTTTTCGTCGGGCATTCGCCGTTTCTCGCAGCTGGCCTGTCGTGTCGGATGCATGCTCGCTTCAGTGAGAATGACTGCATAGTCATTTTTGTTAGTCTCTGTGAGAAAATATATGCAAGACGTATTCGCTGAACATCTCAGTTGCCCTCTCAGACACATACATACCTACCTGAAGAACCTTTTGGTAGGTAGGCATGGTATATCAATAGATGCACTGCTTCGCCTCCGACTTCCGCCATCCCTTCTTCATCATGCTGCTGTATGTGGACAGACAAGGTGCGCTTGTCAACCTGGGCTGAGATCAAATTGTCAGCAGAATGTCACCACAATCTGCGTACTACCTTAGAAATGTGCTGGCGGGTCAGCTCATGACCGTGCATGTGCATGTACATACATGAGGATGATCATCATCACGTGGCATTCTTATTACCACCGGTGGTCGCAATCCTAGGAAGCGAAAGCATAATTGTTTCCTTTCTTTTTTTCTTTGCTTACAGGATAAAATTTGGTGGCCTCAGTGTAGTGTTTGACTGCCGATTCTTTGAAGGAGAAAGAGCCCCATTCCGACAGCATGTCTACATTTGCTCTTTCCTAAGCTTCAATGTTCGGTTTGTTGCATCGCCAGCTGCCGGCCAGCTGCCGGCCAGCCGCCTGACTCGATGCTGCTCGCCATCGCAGCTCAAGGCGCAACCCGGGCTAAACCTTGATTCCATCAAAATCGTCCAACTGTCAGACTATCAAAGCCATCAAGGAACCATCAAGCCAACGAGCCAACAAACGCCCACAAAGTGAAAAAGCTCTTGCGCACTTCGTCCACTCGCCTTCCTGCATCAGATCCAACGCCAGACGCCGAGTTCAACTTTGATCTCACGATCCTGTGATCACTTCTTTTCGCGTTAGCGGGCCAGGTGATTCCTTCCAAAACGGCCGTGTGGTGCATCAACAGCCCAGGACGCTCATCCATCCATCCGTTCGTCCGTCCTCCACCAGCCAGCCTCGTTCAATGATTATACCACGACCGAACAGCGCCGGCGCATGGCGACATCCGGCATTAGCGCACATGTTGTATCTACAGCCACTCTTCAGCTATTTGGGGTACAGCGCCCACATGAGCAACACGCCATAATGGCTATATAGAGCCTATGCTCTCAATAAATGCTCAAATTGGGCATGCTTAGAAGCCGAGCCCTCAACGTGTTTTGCATAAAGACTTCGCTTTACATGTCATGCCATACCGTGCCTGCCGCAACGCCCATAGTATGGGTGCCCGGTGCTGCTTTGCAGAGGACGCTACAGCATAGTTGTGCCTTTATCATCATTTTTCACTAGCCCGGGCTAGATCTGCCATTACGCGGCTGTGTGTGCAGCGCATGGTGGATCAGACAATGCCGGGATCTCTGTGGGACCGCCCGAAATGTTACCATACTAGGCTTGCCACATTGCTGGGACTGGACAACCAACGGAGCAGGGTCGATATCCCGACAATGCTCACATCGGACCATCATGAGCCTTGTCCACCAACAAGCAAGACTCGTCACCGTACCACGCACCCCAGTTGCCATCATGTGAAAGCAGATCGAGGCAATAAAATGCATATCGGCGTCTGTCTGATTATTTGGTTGTTTTCATCTCATCGCTCCTCCCAGCTAACAGACAGTGTTTAGAAATATGGTGCAACAAACACCACGCGACGGGTCAAATGGCTTTCCACATTGAGACGGACAGCAAAAAATAACCCTCGTCACGATATTCAGGGTCCCTGGGCTAGCAGAGTGTAACCAACAACAACTCACAAATGCGGTTCTGTGATGTGTCACCGAATATCGACTGCAATCAGCATAGGGTATACAGTAAGTAGCTTGGACCATAATATGAGAGCACCTTTGTCATGGCAGAGGAAGACAAAGCAAGACCGCTTCAACAAGCGATGTACACATTAGCAGCAAGCACTACCAGGGGCCCCAAACACCAGAGCTGTCAGTGATGCGCCTTTTCAGATTGATCATGAACACGAGAGTCTCGCTGCCTAGATGTATTTCGCCATTTTGAGCCTTTCCCATGCCGCACGATCAGCCGCAATGTAGGACATGGTTTGGCATGAACCTCCCGATCTCATGGCTTAATGCATCTTGAGGATTTTGTCAATCCTAGATTTACGACAATTGAAACAAGATCAGCAGGGCGCTCGCCGGATTTGATCTCAAGGTCACTTGACCAGACCATGGTGGGTGACACAAGGTCAGTTCTCATTGTTCGAACATGTTGCTAATTTAAAACTGTATGTGCATAAATGCATGTACCTATGTACGCATTGAGCATCCAGTCTGAATTTTTCTCTATCAAGCAACTTTCCATATTCCATCCGCCCAATGTTGTCCAGACAGTTCAATCGGTCTATGTGTGCCATGTCTGAGGCTGAAGACGCTTTGTTGGTCGTATCAGTCTGATCACTTCAGGCTCGCTAGCAAACACGACGTTGGAAAAGGGGAGCCACTCGCACATGCACATGCACATGCATACTAGTGTGTACGTATGCATGTACGTGTACGCGAATGGATGGGATGGCTCGGCGCATGTGTGCAAATAGGTAAACGCCATCACCATCAATCAGCCACGGGTAGCATTTAGATGGGCAGACTTTTTCAGCTACACAAGCACGACGAAAATCGTCGTCAGTCGTTCGTTTTCGAGCGACCCGCAGCGAAGATTGGGGCCCTTCCCCGTGGGAAAAGAGACTTACAAGAGCAACACGCGGCGGAAATGAACGCTAAAATGAATTTCGATATTGACTTTGCTAGAAGCCGACAGGCCCTCGCTTATCATCTTCCGGAAGGATTCCAAAATTACTGAAACACAAGGGCCATTGTCGCACCCATGAGGCTTGTTATTACAGGGGTGGTTTCATGGAGTGGAATCTAATCTGTCATAATAATGCGACAAGAGGGCGAAGACAAAAAAAGCTGGAGCCGCTAATTACCATCGTCTCAGACAGTCAAGTTTGTCACGTAGATCCTCTGGCTGGCACGTCCGCGGCGAGCAGGCAACCCAGCAGAATGCCGGGATTCTCTCCTTGCAGATTGGAGTGCCGCAAGAAGGAGACGTGTCTGGTACAGTCTGGTACAATACAGGAATGGACTAATACTAGCAGATTCCTCCATGAATATGCACAGCCAACAGAACACACCCAACCTCGATTGGTCAAAAAGGATCAAAACGCATGGCGGATTTTTTTTTTTTTTTTGATTTTTTTTTTAGCCTTCAATCTGGTACTCTTATGCAAAAAGCCCTGAAGGCTGCTTGATCGTCGCTAATATTTGGCACCGCTGGCCCACGGACTTCCCACCCCCTCCCCCTTTTCCAAAACCAGGAACCCTATCAGCTGTTGCGCCGGGTCGGAGTTCTCACGTGGCGGATAAGATCGTCTTCCCGCGACCAGCAGCGAGTGGGTTTCGAACTGCCAAGAGCCAATAAGCGCTGGTACCAGACTGTCACTGTCGCGGGTTGTGGTCCCGTTTCCGGATCCGTCGAAGCTGATGCAGAAGAAGAAGAAAAAAATGCTGAGGCAACATGCAGAGTACAAAATACTGAATGGCAGAGAGAAACAGCGAGCAGCGACAGACCGAGCGACTAAACTGATACATTTTGAGACAGCGGCGACATGAAGCAAATTTGATGCAGGCCTGTCACAGTTGCCTCACCGTCGGGTTGCAAGCACCCTCCCACTGTCAGGCAGGCGGGCAATAAATTGTCTGGTGCTTCGCGGCAATTGTCCGCATCGAATTGCCATGACACGACGGGGGCCTACCAGCTTTTCAAGGGTCAGTCTTGTCATTGTCATGCCTTTTGCTCCGCCCCTGGGCGCAACAGCATTGAGGCTCCGCCGGCGAGTCCCAACGAGCAGCATTCGATAACAAATTCTAGAAGCCGGGCCCCACCACCCCAGTTGGTTTTCTGCATCTCAGTGAAACAAACAGAACGAAAGAAAGAAGGAAAGCATAGACAGAAGCAGGGCGGATGAATGGATAATGATGACACACGACCCGCGATGACCAGCAGCATCAAGAAGCTCATTTCAGCTTCGTATCCCTTCATTCAGTCGGGTGTCAATGGGGACTGGGGACACCACCCGGAGATGCAGCGTATTGATGTTCTGGAAGCAGTCGACCAGCAGCAAAATAAGTGACGAGCAGTTCCTGCTTCACACGCATTGTATAGAGTCGCATTGACCGTCGTGTGTCGTATTTAACGCCCGGACGCTCCTTACGGTCAGAGGGCGTAATTTAATGTCGTGGAAGTGAACTCAGGAGCTTGACCCAATGTACGGCCGCTCCAATCCGGCCGGCCGGCAAGTCAAAGCGCAGCACCAGGTCAAGGATGAATAAAAAAAAAACCTTGTTCGCCCCATATGGCTTTTGCAAATGGAGCAGCTGACCCATGTCCGGACGGTTGTGAACGGAGGTTACGATTTGATAACGGTAACGAGGACGAAGACGGAGACGAGGAAGATGGACACCTCCTAAAGCGGACATGCAGTAGCTTTTTTGAGGCTTTAACTAGGACGGATTTCTTCACCCAAACCCAACGCACAAGGTGAAATTCGTTTCGAGACCAAGACGACGAAGCAAATAGGTATATGTACTTCCCGCTATGGGGTCGAGTGGCTCTGCACTTCTGCCAAATGCGCCTGATGCCATTCTCTTTCGGTCGCAATCGAAGCTATGTTCAAATATGCCTTGCTGCTCTCTCATCGCATTCAGCTCTTGTCCTATCGCATGTAGACCGAGGGAGTAGGTCGGTCATCTCAGGAGATAGTAGATACCAGCTCCATGCCAGGCTTCACGAGCGCAAGCCTCTCCCAAAGGAAGTGAAATAGGCAGACTATGGCCCGAGAAGGAAGCATATTCCGACAGTTGTGAAACGTATTGGTCAAGTCTCCAACAGATTTCCCTGGTCACCCTGCTGGCCTCTTACGACGGCATACAACATCATACAACAGCAGCCAAGACATCATGTACCCTAGGACAGGGAACAGGCCGAGCATAGCAGTATATCGGGAATATATAACAACCAAACAATGAATGCGAACCGTTGTTTCCATGTTGCTCGTATCCGTCCCAGCCCACTCATATATCGAACCGCATTTGGCCAAAAAAACTCCCAAAGCCGAATAGTAAAAAAATGAAAAGAAAACTGCCAGATATCGAGGCAAACCCAACCCATTGATATTGTTCGAAAAGCAGCACATATATCGTAACGCGCGAAAATGTTCAAATCTAGTTGACGAGAATGGATACCTATTCATGCCTTTGATTAGCAGACAATGGCACCCTTATCTGTCACGCGAGCCCGTCACATACAGCCATCAGGACACAGCAAATGCTTATATATGGACTCAGCCGTTCTCCTATTCTCGCACACTTCCAGAAAATGCCCATGACACTACCATAGATTCGTCAGCACAAGATGATTCTAGCTCGGGAAAGGGGGCATAGTCGGGTCAGGGACACGCATCGCCTCGGTGTTTAGCCCCGCGTTGCCCTTGGGTTTGTATTGCGCTGCATCGTACCCGTTCTTATTTCGATCCATGATGCCTGGTGTGAAGTGGTGGACGTATGCGCTCGTGCATATCAGAAGTAGCAGGACGAGGAGGAGTGATCGGAAGTTGAAGAGTGCGGACTGCGCAAGCGCTGGTCAGTGATGCGTTTCGTGTATGGAGGAGGTGTGCAGGGCGAGCGCAGCTGGGGGGAGAATGAGTACCATGTTGCTTGTTATATACTTCCTAACCGGACTCGGCTTGGCTGTTGAAAAGAAGAGTGTGTGTGAGCCGCAAATGGGGAGGCCACAAATGGGCGGTTTGTCGCGATGCTGGATGCTGGAGGCTGGATGATGGAGTACCACGTAGCTTCTGATGCTTGCGTCAGTGGTCACGGTCACAGTGATGGGTGGGTGGTTGACCTCGAGGTGGAGCAAAGATTTGCCGGGCCGCGCAAAGCAGTGACAACTCCAACCGCAACCGCAACCGCATCCACGTCTTCAACATCGCCATCACCACCCACGACTCGCCGTCTCTGCTCACTACGCTCGTCCGCGCCATCGAAAAATACCAAGAGGAGAATAAATGATATCCAACGCATAAAACAAAGCAATCCATCGCCATATACGACCACATCTGCCCACAGCCACGCACCCCCATCCTGCGCATCTAGACGGAACAAACGTAAAACAAACTTCCATCACCTTTGCACCACAAGATTTCACCACCATTCTCGAAAGATGGAACCCCGCGCAAGAGCCGGCAAAAATGTCGGCAAAATGAACTTTTCCCACAACGAGCGTACGTCTGCCCTTTTAACCTCCTGTTCTGACCAAATGCACCCCCCCCCCCTTTCAAAAACCAATACTCCCCAAGTATTCTCCTCTCTGTTCTGCTCTCAAACTGATTATCTTTGGGGGAGGGTTACAAATAAAACAGTCGCTCAACTGCTCTATGCCCATGGCGACGTAAAAACCCCTCTCCCGGAAACAGTCCGCGTCCTCGACG
Organism: Claviceps digitariae; assembly: GCA_018360205.1. Taxonomy (NCBI): domain Eukaryota; kingdom Fungi; phylum Ascomycota; class Sordariomycetes; order Hypocreales; family Clavicipitaceae; genus Claviceps; species Claviceps digitariae. The sequence goes on from SRPT01000685.1 coordinate 15,066, forward strand.
AGATCCTCACCGACTTTATGCAATCCATTGCGTTTGAAGCTACTCGCGCAGCCCACTACTCTGGCCGGCAAAAGATCAAGTACGAGGACTTTGAATTTGCGTTTCGACGGAATCCGGCGTTTTTGGGGAAAGTGCAGGAGGTGTTCGAGAAGCAGAGGGAGATTAAGAAGGCGAGAGAGATTCTGCGTGATGGGGAGGACGAGATTATGAAGGACGCGGCGGATGAGGAGAAGAGGAGAGAGAAGGATGGGGGCTCTGGTGCTAGTGCTGGTGTTGGTGTTGGTGCTGGCGCTGGCTCTGGTCATGCGGCGAAGAGGGTAGAGGAGGAGCTGGGGGAGGCGGATGATGATGCGGAAGCGGAGGCAGATGCTTTGGGAAAGAAGAGGTGATGTTCTTCTGTTTTGGGCGGGCCGACGGTTATCTGGGGCAGGATGGGCGTCTTTTTCCTTGTTCTTTTCTGGGGGGATCGATGCGGCAAAGGTGGCGTTGAAGGACGATGCATAGACAACGGGTTGGATTTATTAGAGCTTACATGGACATGGATGGGTATGGGCATGGCAAACGGCGTTTAGGATTCGACCCGGAACTGGTTTTGAAGATGTTACCATCATCATTATGGTGACTCTGGCCCAAGGGGCGGGGTATGGTACCCACGACAGGCGTTTCGGTATCATAGTTTGGCGGCACCATGAAGCGTTGAACCTTTTTTTGTTCTACTTTACTGCAATTAAGACGAGATATACCCCCGCTGCCCATTACCGGACAGCACTGTATTGCCGTATCGACTCTACATGTATCATCATGACTGCACCATGCTGTGCAAACACGCAGCGCCTACAACCCTCCAAAAAGAAAACACGGAAGCGGCTCCGCGTCGGCGCAAACCGGCCCCCGGTCACCGGCCACCGGACGTGAAGCAGACCGATATCGGTGCGACAACAACGCAGCATGCGGGAATGTACATCCCCGCTCCGATGCAAACGGAGCCGCCTTTCGGGCGCGGGGTGCCAGTCATGACGTGCAAGGAGCCCCTCCTCAGCGACACTGGGATCAAGTGCCAAACATATCTGACTGCTAAATTATAGAATATAAGGCTACATAATCAATATAGTGTTTCAGTATGGAGGATCCCCGAAACAAGAAAAAAAGAAATAAAAAGAGAAAAAAACCTTAACCATCCTGAAATGCCGTCCTGAGCTCGGCACATGAAAGTGCTTCAAATATTCCTTCTTTGCTCCACAAAATTGCCCCCCTCCCCCAATTTTTTCTGTTCTCGAGGCGCCCGGAGACGGAAAGTCAGGTTTGACGGTCTAGGGACTTGACTGGGTGTGAGGAATCAGGATGACGACTTGCCGTAGCGTTTCCATTGTCGTGCATTAGCCACTTTGATTTCGGTTGGCGAGGCTTTTTTTTTTTCCTTCTTCTCTCTCTCTCTCTCTTCTTTCTCATTTGTCTTGAGAACGACCAAGAGGAATAGACTTTTTTGAGGAAATTGAAAACTGGGGTTTTTTTGTTCCCCGTCTGGCTTTGCGTCAAAACTCT